>LD343350.1:286726-302771 GCA_001465055.1 Ptychodera flava
ATATCCCTATTGACAAGCTGGCAGCGTAGAATAATTTGGTCATGTCGTTACCGCGTTATGATGTTCTTGTTTAAAATACTGCTGTATCATGATCACTTAGTTTCCTTCGATCAAGCTACATATTAATCGATTTATCTAATCCTATAAACCTACCTTTTTGTAAATAAAACTTTCGCCAAGAATGTCACATACAAATGCGATACTTTTAACTTACTTTGAGTTCGTAGTAATTGGAAAGATAGAACTGCGTAATTGCAAGCTATAATTGTATCACAGTTGGCACTTCAACAAGTAAATAAAAGATGGCTGGGAGCTCAGAAAACAGCTAGTTTAGTTAACTGGCCTGATAGAATAACCCCCTTTGCTGCTTTGGAGTAAATATACCCTACGTTGTTCTTCACCAAACTACAAACACAGACATACAGAGTAATATTTGCCACAACGTAATTCGCCAATGCAGTCGCATGCAAAGTCTGTCGATTCAGAAACGACCAATATTTCTCGTTACAGTCCACCAATCTTCCAGTGATGGTGTGGATCCACGGCGGCGGCTTTTCAAGGAGTTCTGCGACAAATGATGGCATGTACGACGGAACCGCTTTGGCGGCGATCGGTGATGTCATTGTTGTGTCCATGAACTATCGACTCTTTGCGCTCGGCTTCTTCTCCACAGGTGGGTCATTTAACCCTTTCATCACCATACTAGTAGTTTTGCCCAAATCTAATTGTTATCAACGTTGATAGTGGACCTATTTGCAAGGTTTCAGTCAATCGCTGCATGTGTTCTTCAAATAAAAGGACTATTGTAATCTGGCGTTGTTTCGTTTTGTCGTAACCTGTATATCGTGCATGTGTGCTAGACAGTTGTTCAAGCAAAGTCTTACTAGCAATATAGCTGTGGTCGTGATTTCCGAGTCTAGAAGTGTATTGGCTTTGCAGCGTCTGAAATTAATTTAGTAAGGTGGGTTATTGCTCTTGCCTTGCAAATTATTTCTGACTGTGCAAGACTTGTTAAAAAAACATTCACAGCACGGAAAATGAAACGTGACGGGTCATTTATTGGTTGTTTTTAACTTTTCCGTGTTCGCACATATTTTGTTGTTTTCTACCATTTTGACAGTGACTGGATGCGAAGTTCGATAGGTGAAATTTCATAGGCCGAATCCAAATGCTTGTTTAACAGTATAGAGTTATCCACACTGACTATAAGTAGTTGCCCCATCGGATCAAAGATTGCAACTCTCTATATCATATCACTTGCTAGGTGCCCTGGATAAAATTAACCATCAAACGTTGAGTAGTCTTTGTACTTCAGATATAATCGTAAACCCCTTTTATATGCTTCTGTAAAAACAACATTGATATCACTTATTTTGTGAGTGGTTGACTTGATGTATTTATTTGTGCTTCACAACAGGCGATGAGCATGCCCCCGGAAATTATGGATTGCTAGATCAGTTGGCCGCCTTGAAGTGGGTGCAAAGCAACATTGCAGGTAATGGTTACAGTCCTTGTCCCCTTTTCCTTGCTATTTCACACTGTTCATGACAATAGAATATCGTCATTTGATCCCTTTTTCTAATTTTGTACACAGCTTTTGGAGGTGACGCAGATAGAGTGACCGTATTCGGTGAGAGTGCCGGAGCCACTAGCGTTGACTATTTGCTGTTGTCTCCGATGTCTGACGGTCTCTTCCACCGTGCCATACTGCAGGTTAGCACGCCCAACATAATTATGTAAAAGTTAGCTGCGTAGACTCGTACAGCTAGATCTGTATGAGAAATCAGTGACCTGTAGAAGTGGGACAACGAAGAAATCAGTGACCTGTAGAAGTCTGACAACGAAGATGAATATGTAATGAATCGGTTTTAATGTACACAGTTTTGAATAATGTTGCTCCTGATTGTCTAAATGTTTTATAGAGCTGTTAAGCAGATCTACAGACGTAATACCAGGTATGCAAACAGAGAAAATTTGTATATACCAGGGAATATAACCCAATTTCCAAAAGAAGTTTTTTGTACAGTGGGGTTAAAATAGGGAATACTTTGCCTGGAGAGATAAAATCTAGCTCTTCACTTCTATCTTTCAAAAGAAATTACAAGTGCCATTTTTAAATAGTTGGGATCCTCTCACTTTTATGTAGTTTTTTTTTATTTGTTTTTAGATTTTCTTGCTGAGCTTTTATATTTTGTATTTTTTCAGTTAAAGGTTTCTGCCTTTATTGTTTGGTGTGAATAGTGTAAATTTAGTTTTACTCGACACTGTGAAAGGAGTGAAAGACTATTGTCTTGCGAATTCTGACCTCCTGTCATTGGATTATGGATTGGTATGATTGCGATTATTTTACTCAACAGTTTATCGAGTTTATCGAGCCTAATTACATAAATTCGTTCAAAATGCAAATGAGCTAGTAATTAGACTAGCGTGCTCATAAAACATTGAACATGATAAGCCTTAGGCATGATCAATACATAGCAGAGGTCTCTTGCAATTTGAACGCTTAATATTGATATATCCTAATTAAAGAAATTCATTAAACATTCAAATAAGCTAATAATCTGAATGCCGTGTTGGAAGACTTACAAAATTATTGGACCTATCTATATTCAAGGAATTGCAGAGGTCGGGTCATAATCGATGAACTCAGTGGTGATGTAGTGTCCAATTACAGAAATTAATTAAGTATGCAAACGAGATATTAATAAGAATTTCTTGTTCATAAAATTTAAAACAGAAGTAGACCTAATATGGTCAATATTATAATAAAACTTTTAATTCCCGATGCATTCTATCTTGCCAAACAAGGCCAGTGAAAAATATTGACGGGCAGTTCGGCCTGGTTTTGCAAAATAAAATGCATCGGTTATTAAAAATATAAGAAAGTGAATGCATTTGTCAAACACAACTCGAATAACATATCATTACTGAGGACGTTACAGAGTTCTATAATTTTTCACCAAGATACGCATGAAAATTTAATTAGACTGCAACGAAATCAAGTTCAACTGAAAACGTGAGGACACCTTTGGAGTCAGGGACACCTTTGAGGTCTTCACATACGTAGCTTCTAAGGAGATATATGATGTCCTTTAAACTTTAGATGATACTGTTATAATATTTACGTTTGATAAGTCAAAGCATTTTAAAAGTATTTGAAACAACAAATTATGTGCGTACTCCAGTTGAGTTTCGCCGTGAAAATATACCAAAGTCTTTCACAAAGTTAGTATTACTCACGAATGTTTGTTCGCTACATTTCTAAGGAAATATTTTGGCATTTTTGTTTCATTGTGAATGAAATACAGGAACACCTTTTAACATTTGTTCCACCAATTAACAACCTGAGTGATATCTAGTTGAAGTCTGACGCAATCAAACACATCAGTAATGGGCACAAATAACTTAGAATTGTCAGCAACTTACTAATGGCCGTAAATGACAAAATATTGGTAAACGAGTATTCTTGCTTTTTCTCATGACTTGGTTTTGATACTTCATCACAAACAGAGTGGAACAGCATCAATCGGCGGCGGTCCACTTGACAACTCAGCGACGCTGAGCAGGTTAGCCCACGGTGTCGGTCAACTACTAGGGTGCGAGGAGGATAACTCTGAAGACTTGGTTCGGTGTCTGCGTAGTGTGCCCGCTGAGCACTTCAAAGAGAAATTGGACCGGGTAAATGCGCTATTACTTCATTGTCGGGCCCTGCATAATTAGTTTATTATGTACACCCGGCCCATAATGGATGAAGGAAACTTTGCACGACATAATGTACGAGGTGAAGTCAAGTGCATCAGTGCAATGTGTGCTTGAGTCCATTATTGGCCGAGAGGGGCTCACTATTATTATTATTTTACAGTTTTGGCAATGATATTGAGTGTGTAGTTGTAGAAAATACTGGGTCCTTATGCTGGATAATTGGATACATGATCACTAAATGATTACCTGGAGGATGACGTCACAAAATTCACTGGTATTCCGAACGCTGTTACATAATTGTCCACCATTTTCCAAGATGTACATTTTCAATAACAAACGTGTAATTTGAATCTCTGAAATAAAGTCAGCATGATGATTAGAACAGACCCTTCTTTTAAAAATAACGTGACCAATAATGGTACAGTCAAAAAATTGTTCTCATAAATGTTGCATGAAACATTTGTTCTAAATTTTGGCTAAGAACTGTTCTTTTAAAAGCATGACAACAGGGACCTAGCAACAAATACATTGATTTGACGATTATGATAAATATATACTATGTACTAAACTATGTTGTAACACTGTGTTACTGTGTGTCTATTACTAATCCCTTATTGTGTTTGCTTAGTGTTTCAAAGAAAACAGTCCATATCTAGCCTAAGTCCTCGGTTATTTATCGCTACCGTCTAATGCTTCTCAGATATCTGTGCAACATTAATACAGAGATATTGAGGGAGGTAATAATAGTAACACAGTGACACAGTTCAAGTTTGTGTTGAGAAACATGTTTAATAAATAATAGTTGTTTATCAGTGTACGTATTGATCACTCGCCCCGTGATAGAATCTCAAAATATCAACAGCGCATTTAAGAGGTCTAAACGTCCTATCCCCCTTCAATTCTTCCCTTCAATAGCGTCAGCTGTCAACAATTCCTGGTATAGAGCCGGGAATTCTCACCGTGCCCTTCGTACCAACTGTAGACGGTCAGTTCATCACCACCAAACCAGACGATCTGCTCAGCCAAGGAAGGTTCAACAAAACTTATGTGGACATTTTGATCGGGACCAACGCTAACGAAGGCACAATATCCCTGGCCTCGTTGTTACCAAGTCTGTTAGATGCTTCCGAGCCCACTGTGAGCAAAGCCGAGTACGAACAGGTGTATCTGCGTCCACTGGATGACTCATTCAAGCACAACCCTACTGCTCAAGACGCCATCCAGCTCATGTACAGCCCCTGGGCAGAGGTCGCCGCCAACGATACAAATTATGCAGACGCGTACATCGAAATGCAAGGCGACTACGTGTTCGTGTGCCCTGCAGACAAATCTGCCCGAGCGTATTCAAACTCTGGCGCCAACGTTTACATGTATCATATGACCCACGCGCCGGCCAATCCGCTGTATGGGATCCAGTGGGCGGAGGCCGGACACGGCGAAGAACTTCCTTTTGTATTTGGAATGCATTTCAATGCACTTTCAAATTGGCGATTGGTCCCAGAGGAGGTCAACATGTCTCTCAGTATTATAACATATTGGACAAACATGGCCAAGACAGGGTAAGACAGTTTAAATAGGATTTAACGCTCTGAGGTAACGAGCGCATCGAAAAAAAGGAAATTTGAACCTTACTCCTACTGTCCCCAAATAAACGTTTAATAATTCTGTTTAATGATCGACATTAAGACACACCAACTAAATTATAGAATAAGAAAATTATGTCTGAATATCCCGATTACTTTAGAATGATCACAATATATCCAATACATACAGAAATCTGACACCACTAAAATAAGTGAGTCGAGGAGAATGTTAGAGAATTGTAAAACAGCGTAACAGCAGAAATATACAGGTTATTAGAGGGAGGGGGTCGCCGGAACTCTGCTCGACGGTTGCCAGGGACCTCTACGACCGACCGATATAAACACTGTATCTAGGTTACGTTATCGATCGATGAAAGTTAAAACATGTTTGTTCACAATGGATATCATCAAATTAAAATGTTTCAAGCGAAACAAATTACCCTAAAAATTAAAAATGACCGCCATCCCTGTGTTATCTCGACGGGGAAAATATAATGTTGGATTTTTCGAAGAACTAAAATGGTGTTAGTTTTTCTTTCTCCAAGAGCTTTCTTCATTAAAAATTTGGTTCTGTTGAAACCAACCCAATTGTTTTAGGTCCAACAACTGATGCATGTGAACGTATCTGTGAATCAAACTTTTGATATTTACCACGACCTACAGCAATCCCAACCTGTCCGGCGATGAGGCGGAAATGTCGGAGGATGATTGGCCAAAGTTTGCAGTACCCGGATTAGCCTATAAAGAACTTTCCCTGGAAATGAAGAACAACCGAGCGCTGAAGTCCAGGGAGTGTGCACTCTGGAATGAATTCATTCCAAAACTTGTTAATCGCACAGGTATGTAACATGGAATGCTATCACTGGCATACCTCTTTGTTCAGGATATTTCTGATCTTATTGTATGACGCGTTTTTTTCCAAGAACATAATATTAACTGATCATACAGAAATATTTATGTGAGCTTTTCTCAAGTCTTGCTTACACTGTATGAAACTGAAACATTTAAAGAGCCGACATATTGTCATAATATCTTGAGAACGTCTTCTGGTGTCAAATATTGACGTGTTGATCAAAGACAAAGATTGGCTCAGCAATGGTAGAATTAAATGTTTATATATATCGATCTAGAGTTTCAAAACTGATTTTGTACCCATGAAGTCAATATATGTTCGGGTTGTTTGTCTTGGTTGTATCGATTCATTGAAGATTTGTTGTTACTGCCATTTTCTTTATCAGTCCACGGTCACTCAACTTTTTGGAGTGACCATGATCAGTGTTTATTCAACCCAACACTTTGCATCACAGGTATTCACTTTCAATTTCTCACCACCCTCATGTCAAATAAAATACAACCAACGTTTGACGAGTCGATTTAATTTCATCAGAACTTAAAAACGAGTCACTGCTATTCTTGTTAAACGTTTGATTTCCTTTCTGCTGTACAGAAGACGAGGATTTCACGCCCACCGAAGAAGACATGGACAGGTCTGTAGTTTGCAGTGGTGGCGCCGATGTTGATGCGATTGGGTTATCACTGAGTATCACCGTTGTTGCGGTACTGATGACATTTCTCGTCTGCGACATTGTGAAGCCCTGTAATGAGTAACCTGTGCCGTGACTAGATAGACGACATAATATTTTTAAAATGCTTATCATATTCATTATTTTTGACGAGGGCCTCATTTTGTCAATAATATAACTAACTATGCTTGTCCCGCATCGTCTCAGAATTGACTCGCTCTGTCAGTTCACCAGATATATTTCGTAACATTCCCGCTGGTACGAGTTAACACGTGTGTCTACACCAATTTTGAAGTATATGAGATATTTTGATAAACAAAGGGCAGAATGCGCCTCGGGGACAGATACTCGGACTCTCAATTTTTTTACAACTCTTTTCTGATCTACCTCTTGTCGGGAATCATTCTAAAACTCTTGGAGCTCATCTCTGTGATGTATTACAATCTCTTATCATAAATGTCAGCAGACCAGTCACTGTATCCTAAAACCAAGCCAATCCTAACAAACATTTCTCTTTATTCAGACTTTATAATTATTCACACATCACAATAACACACACTAGTACAGAAATTTGCGAGAAATTTGCGAGAAATGGATACTTTCTCGTTTTGTTCACGAGAAGTAAGCGAGTATACATACTTTCTCGCAATAACTCAGCGAGAATTTAATCTTCTCGCAATCAGCTGGCGAGAACTGTGTTTTCTCGCTCAGGATCTGCGAGAAAGTGAATTCTCGCAATCAATCAGCGAGAAATTTGTTTTCTCGCTCTGCATCTGCGAGAAATTGTATTCTTCTGTGTAAGCATTTCACAAAAATTTCACAATTCTCGCAGATGCAGAGCGAGAAAACATAGTTCTCGCTGATTGATTGCGAGAATTCAATTTCTCGCAGATGTATGCGAGAAAGCACAGTTCTCGGAGCTTGATCGCGAGAAAGTATGTATTCTCGCTTACCTCTCGCAATACAGCGAGAAAGTGTCCATTTCTCGAAAATTTCTCGCAAATTTCTGTACTAGTGACAAATGTTAGGGTTTTTTTTTTCATTAAAAGAGAGTATTCTATTTTACAAAATTAAAGAAGTAAGCACACAGGGATCGATGAATTCCGCTTTCAAAATACGACACAGCATAACCTTGAATATAATAAATGGATATGATAGCGACCATAACATTAATGTTTTAACAGTGACATGATAAAAGGGGCAGTCCTCAATACCTGGTTCTAGCATTAGTGGTTGTTTACACTGACTGTTTATGTGATTTTAATCCTCTGTTCTCCTTTGAAATTCGTGCACAGTAAGTCTTAGTCAATTTGCTCAGAGATAAAACTGATAAAGAACCTACCCCTTTAAAAGGGACACAGGTTTCTGTGCGTTATGAACTCTATGTAAATGAAAATCTGTATCAAAGTGGTGAGTTTATTGCATCACGACCAAGACGAATAAATATTTACTTGAAAACGATACATGGTTTTTTGGCGAAAGTGGATGAACTAGTTATGGCATGCATGGAGTGAAAAGAAGTTTACTGAGTTTCCCACTTTCTTGAAAAGGACTTCTTGACTAATAGACCATATATATAATTTTTTCGAACTAATTTGAACATGACTCACTGGACGGGAGTACGCAACATTTGAAGTAATAAATTTGTCATCACGTGTCCCATTTGTTCCTCATGTCGACGGCCACTTTCTGATATGAAAACCGGAAGATCTCTTTCCCGCCAAAAAAGGTTTCCATAGCGCAGGTGGACCTACTGGTCGGCACAATGGCAGACGAGGACATGATTGTTTTGCTTGTCTTGAAGGATAATATGGTCAACGAAAGCGACGTGTTTATGAGTACAGCCTAATGCGACGAGGTGTTCCAGATGTTTTTTGAATGGTCCAGGCAGCGGTTGATACCATCAAGCTGATGTACGCCCATTCGGCGACACCGACTTACTGGGCGAACTAATCGGATTCACTGCATAAAAACCCTATAATACTTACTGTATTAACATGGATTATTGCCTGTATTTTAGCTGAAGAGTGCATATACAGATGAATACATTCAAGAATCCATTTTTTGTATTCAGCAAGCCCGTATTCATGTGGATTCATGTGAATTCACGTGTATTACACTATAATACAGGCAACTCATTAATGTGAATTTATCTGAATTATTGGGTTTTCATGCAGTGATTCCTTCTCTCAGATGCAGGGCGATCAGCTGTTCGTCTGTCCGTCAGTTATGTCTGCGCGTGCGTACTCGCAGGCCGGCGCGAATGTCTACCTGCATCAGAGAGTGACGAACTCAGTGTTCAAGAGCAAGTGGATGAGGGCGATTCATTTTAAAGACGTCCCCTTCGTGTCCGGGTCCCATTTTTATCTTTGAGATAAACCAGAAATGCCAGAGGTTGCCTTGTCTTTGAAAATTATGAAATATTGGACGAACTTTGACAAGACAGGGTGAGTACACTGAAAGATTCAGTCGTATATTGGCAGAGATCCATACACTATCTGGCAACTGCAATTTGATCTCCTACTGCTCTCCTCAAATATGGCAATCAAATAAAATTTAAAGCACACTACGGCCGATGCGCAGGCGCAGGCGCATAGTGTAAATATGACTAGGAGACAGTACATCTTGGGAATATAATGTCACTTCAAGTTGGAATTCTTGACTACTTTGGCTTCCTATGCCGAGAAATTCCAAATTATCTTCAGTGTCAGAATAATGTACTTTTCCTCCATGTATAATTTCGCATAAGATCTTGATTCACCACTACCTGGCAGCCGGGCTTGATCTTCATCTTAGAAATGGGTTATCGCCGATCCAGTGATAGATTGAATAATTATATAACAATAGTGCCAGTCTGTTATTTTCATATCATATCATTTTCCACCTCAGCAACCCTAACTTGTCTTGCTATGACGCAGAAAAATCTAGCGAAGACTGGCGACTATTTTAAGTCCCCGGATTGGCTTACAAAGAAATCTCAGGATCGAAGTATGGAAACAATACGAGGGTCGAAAGCTACGGAGTGCACCTTATGGAATAATGTTATTCCTATGCTCCTTAAGCAGAGAGGTTGGTCCACAAATATCGTTAGCTCACATTTGGTATATGTATAAATACAAAAGAGAGCTTATATGGTAAGTCGGCGGCGTCACTATGTCTGTCTGTCTGTATACCTGTATTCATGCACGTACGCAGGGACGGGCGGATGGATATTAGAATGCATCTATCTATGCATATATCAATGTATGTAATATGTATGCATCTATGTATATATATATACATATATATATATATATATATATATATATATATATATATATATATATATATATATATATATATATATATATATACAAACAAGAGACAACAGAAATGCACTGTACAATTTTGAGCATGAGTAAAACTTTCTCTTCTGCTCATTCTTAGTCTTCTACGGTCTAGGTGTTTTTGAAGCAGTCTATATTCGTGGTCTGCCAATAATAAATTTTGTTTAAGACTCGTTCATGCCAAACGGGGCAGCCGACCTAATTGATGACTGCTGTCACTCAAGGGCCATTATGAATTTCAAATGAGCTGGAGGCCTTTTGTATCCCGCAACGAGCTTTAACAAGGCTGTCGAGAGGGAGGGGTTTACCCAGTAACTTATACATATTGTCCAGTCTATTGATCATGCATTCACATTCCAAATAACTAAATGTCGAACAGCATCGGTCGGAAAACTTAACGTTCAGCCATGATGCTTTTTCAGATCAGTTTGCTGTTGGTCTTCGGCCTTCTGAACTACGTTTGCTCTAATGACCCTATTGTAGAAGTGAGCACAGGGAAGCTGGTTGGCAAATCCGTGGAATTCTCCCACGGGGACGCCAATGTCAACCGCACGCTCCACGTCTTCACGGGGATACCGTACGCAGAGCCACCGGTTGGTGACCTCAGATTCCGACCACCTCAGCCAAAAGCCCCCTGGCCTGGAATTTACAATGCGACTGATATTGGGTTTGCGTGTATCCAGACAAAAGCTTCTAACTCGTTGCAAGAACAACAGAGTGAAGATTGTCTCTATCTGAATGTGTATTCACCATTGGCAAACGTAAGTCCCTTGTTGCACAGAATTTAGTGAAGATACGCATGTACAAAGCTATGAAGCTTTGACAAGTAAAACAGTCATCAAATATTCACTTACTACATCATCTTAACTCGAATTCAGTTCGAGTAAATGGTATATATATATATATATATATATATATATATATATATATATATATATATATATATATATATATATATATATATATATATATATACTACCAGTCTCATAGTCAGAGATTTTCAGATGTTATGGTAAAGGCCATAAACACTGCTCCATATAGGTCAAATGAGCATGGGTGAGAAGAAATGGAGAAAAACGTAAGGTCTCTTTGCAGGGCATATAGTTCAATAGGTCCTTCTCTCTGACGTCAGAGTTGTTTGTTGTGGACATTATTGAGTGGCTGTATTCAAAAGGCACTGGAATGGAAATAGAGCGTGTGACATGCCTTTTGAGAGATTTTTTTTCAATGCAAGGTTTTAAAACTGCTGAGATACAAGCCTATGACACTGTTTTTGAAGCATATTGTATTAATAGTAGTAGTAGTCGTAGAAGTAGAAATAGTAGTAGTAGTAGTAGTAGTAGTAGTAGTAGTAGTAGTAGTAGTAGTAGTAGTAGTATGGTTGTTGTTGTTGTTGTTGTTGTTGTTGTTTATTCATATACTATAGTCCACTGACTTGTAAGTATACATATCACAAAGTATAGTTTCATCTCTGAAGACACTGTAAATAGACTGATGTGTTCTACAAAATTCATTAAGTTACAAAGAACTTGTTGTTACATTTAGTATTGCACTAGTCTGAAAGTTTCTTAAGGGCCTAAAATATAAATGTTGATTAATTAAGTATGATGGAATAATTTTCAGATTGCAGTAATTTGACAAATTTAACAGTAGAAAGTGGAGTATAGAAGCACCTTGGTAAATACTTTTAAAAATCAATCTAAAATGGATATATCAAACAAAAGTAAGATTCAACTTCAACCCTGTTTTAGAATGAAGAGAAATTCTTTCAGCGCGAATATTATGTGTGTATATATCTGTCTCAATTCGCACAGAATGGGCAGAAACACAAAAACAATACTGTTCATCATTACGAATTATGCTTCCAAACAGGAAGTTACATAGACAAATAATCTTTCCATCGCCTGTACAAAATTCAAGTTCAAATCAAAATCAACTTCGTCCTGAAAACTCTCATGGCTGACTTTTCGCAAATAGCACGACGTTCTTTAATGGTTTCTCCGGAATATTATCATTTGCCTCTGATGTTTCCTGTAACCTCCACAAATCTAATAATCTCCACAAATGTAATATCAACCACAATTGTAATAAAATCAACCACAAATGTAATCAAACTGTCAACCATTAATGTAACAACCTGCAACCACAAATGTAATGAACAAATTAACCATAAATGTAATAAAACTCAACCATAAATGTAATAGACTTGAACTTGCATATGTGATCATTTGTTTCTCAATGCCCAAAGTAAATAATAACTTTAATAAGACTTGTGTTATGTTATTGCATACTTTCCTGAAACTAGGTTTTCTTTCCGAAACACTGAATAGAATACTTTGAGAATACTATCAGAAAACGGCGAGGTACCGATCAAAGCGTTAGATAATGGAAGCGGAACAGCAGTTCTAGACACTGATAATTACATAATAAGGAAGCGTCAAAATAACTCGTCAACCAGTGATACCACACAAAGTTTATGACAGATGACTCGGAACAAATAACAGAGAAATATGCAATCTTATGACAGAAACTTACGATACAAAACATATTGACGAGAACATGTATCCATGTTTAAATCAAGTAAAAATAATACGAACACTACCTTGAACACAGTAGAACAAAATTAGACATCCTAACATCCCCAGTGAAGGAACAAACATCAAGTGGGACAACATAGGAATACAGAAAATCTATCGATTATTCCACGCAATTTATCCACATAAGATGAATTTGAGGCGACTGATTAAGAAAGTACGGCAAATTTCGATAAAGGCGTTAAAGGATCGTAGTGTTATACAGTCTCCTCCACTGTGGAGTAGAGACCTCACTGACGTTCAGATTACAGCTGTGGGTCACCATGGCCAATCAGTTTTGTACCAAAATAGGGATACGTAAAATACACTTTCAAATGTACACAACACACTAAACGAAAACAATTAAGATATGAATAATGTGTGGAGTTGCTTTCCTTATTACAAAGATGAATATTTAAGGGCTAATTCCTCAATTGCAACGACAAAATAGATTTATTACATTTATGGTTGACAAGTATTACATTTATGGCTGATTTTTTTATTACATTTATGGTTACCATTTATTACAATTGTGGTTGGTGTTTTTATTACATTTATGGTTGATTTTGTTACATTTATGGGTGATATTACATTTATGGGTGCACTTTATTAAAATTATGGTTGATATTACATTTATGGAGATTATTACATTTGTGGAGGTTACATTTCCCCTATCGTCAGTTTCAACCGATACCATCTCGCACCGTGACTTGTTTACAGTATTGTTACTGCTCTTACACTGGGTGACCACAAAATCACTGTAGACCAAGTCAAAATACAAGCTGGATCATAATTTGATCATATTGTTTCCTTGTTATCATTACGGGAAAGCTCCATTAACTTTGGAATACCCCACTTCCCTACTTTGTTATCAGAGGATTAATATCACAGACCTGCCTTTCCTAGAATGGCAAAATCTGGATAAGATAAACATAACAATGGAACATTAACACCTTTGGGGATTAAAAGTCTTCTGTTTGTTACCCGAGTTGATTAGGCAAGGACCCGGGTTTCAGGTACCATGCAAGTTAATGCAGTCTGTCCCTAATGTGAGGTGTGAGGTTCTTGTCTAAAACTACTGCAATATGATGACCACTCAGTCTCCGCCAATCAATTTAAGTATCAATCGATTTAACTCATCCTATACATAAAGATTTTGTATTCAAAGCTTGCATTCAAAATGCTACATGCAAAATGCTCTTGGTTCGTAGCCCTGCAGTGATTTGAAAATTGAAGTGCATTAAGAGCAAGCTATCAGTATCCTTGTTGGCACCGTTCCTACGACAACTAAATAAACGAAGACTAGGAACTCAGAAAACCACCAGTTTAATTAACTGTCCTGATAGGCTAGTCCAATTTATCGCTTCGGAGTAAATGTGCCCACGCTTGTTCATCACCAGACTATTTGATATCACTATCGACTACGAGGAAAGTTACTGGGTTCTGCAAAGTAACTCCGAAATCTTGCGTAGCCGTGTGTAATGAATCAACTTTACTACAATGTTAAACTTCTTGATCGCTGATCTAAAGTTGCTGGTAATTTCCTTTCAAGCATCATTATAACGTAACATTTATATAGTCTTCACTTGATTGGTCAAATCTACAAGGATGTTGGATAATATGTATTCACCATGGCGTAATTGGTCGATGCAATCGTAAGCAAAGTCTGCTGAAACAACCAATATTTCTCATTACAGTCCACCAATCTACCAGTGATGGTGTGGATCCATGGCGGCAGCTTCTCAAGGGGTTCAGCTACAAATGATGGCCTGTATGACGGAACCGCTTTGGCGGCGATCGGTGATGTAATTGTTGTATCCTTGAACTATCGACTCTTTGCGCTCGGCTTCTTTTCCACAGGTGAGTCATTTGAGGTAGACTAGCCTTGGGAACAGGAATTCAGACTCTGAAACTTTTTCCATTCTTTTCTGATCTGTCACCTTTGGGGGTCATTTAAAGCTCTTGGTATAAAAAAACAATAAACGTTGGTATTTCGAAAATCTAAATTTGTTTTTTCCCTGCAAAGAGTTAACACAGCCATTTTGAATTCCAAATATGGGGAACTCTTTGGTAATTTGTCTCTTACGTACCTAATTTTGCACCGTGACCCCTGATTTTTACTGTTGATTTGGTAACACAATGATTGAAAGTTTTACGGAGGAAAGTTTTAGCAAAGGTTTAAGTTTTTCACTTTTCTTGGCGCATACAACCTCAAAGGGTTGCATGTCTTCTGCAAAAACAAGGGCTATTGTACGCTGGTGTTGATTGGTATTGTTTTAACTGGTGTATGTCGCTAGACAGTTGTTCAAGCGCAGTCTTACTATTACTGCGGAAGTGATTTCCTAGTATTGGGTATCATTTGTTTTGCAGCATTTGTAAGTAATGAGAATATTGCTTTTGCCTTGCACATTACACCCGACTGTGCAAGACTAGTTTGACAACCATTTTGTTATTCAAACAAAAAACAAAAACAAAAACAAAGTGCTACGCACTTTCAAAGCAGAGCAAATGATACGTGATGGATGATTTACTGACTGCTTGCAAGTTTGCCGTGGTTTCCCTAGAAGTACATGTACATCTTTTGTCGTTTCCTACCATCCAAAAGATAATAGGTACATGATGAATTATCAACACTAACTATGAGTTGTCCCATTAGATAACCAGATATGAACTGAAAATGCTCACGTGTTTCATACAGTTATGTGTAAATTTGAACCTTTGCCACATGTTTGCAACTTCATTGAAAGTATTATGATCAACATAATGAACAATAATCACCACCGATTAATTCTCAAAGGTCATGAAGTATACAAATATGTAATTAGCTGAAATAAAAATATTAAAGTTCTTTGACTGCTGTCATTGTATCACCATTTTATATAGCAAGTGTAATTACCATTGGCGAAGTCCTTCAAGCCATATATGCCGAGCTGTGAAAGCTCATTAGATATGCAAATTGTAAATTAGCTGACATGAAAATGTGAAATGACTTTCGATATTGTTTTAACCAGATATAATCATCAATGTTGTCATGTTTTGCCAACTTTGATCAAGTAAATCCCAGTATATATCCCTAATAAGCAAAGTTCATTAAATATGTAAATTAGGAATTGACTTAAGTAAAAATGCTTAATGATTGTCAATAATGTTGTATCATGGTATCTGCAATATATGTAACAAGTTTTGTCAACTTTGGTCAAGTCAATTCAGATATACATCTCTAATTAGGAAGGTTCATTAAACATGCAAATTAGGAATTGGCTGAAGAGAAAATGCTTAATGACTTTCAATAATATTGTATTACAGTGTCTGAAATGTACATAGCAAGTTACATCAAT
>LD343350.1:316804-326900 GCA_001465055.1 Ptychodera flava
TCGAAATGCTGATCCACTGTACACTGGAGTCTATGAGAAAACTAAGAATAATTTTTTACAATGCTAAACTAAATTAATTTGTGCTTTTATAGGTGTTTGATAATTGAGACAAATGTACTTGATTTAAATAGGGTATTTAAAAGTTCAGATGTGGACAACATTTATGATATTGGAATTTCACCTTAAAGTATTATTTAACTTTTCGTGGAACTAGTAGTCTCAGTACGGGTAACTGTTAAATAATTTCCCTGACAAAACTTGCTATATCTCTAATACGTAAGTAATAGAAATTGTTCATCGCCCTCAGTGCAGTGAGCTTGATTTACAATAAGACAAGCCTCAGAGTTGTCAAGTCAAGATGTTCGTGTGACAGATAATTATACTTTTGTTCAGATTTACAGGTGAATAACTTCAGAGAATGAAATCATGCAACGAATCATTTTTATCTCCCAGAATATTTCTGAACACTGAAACTGCTTTTTGACGGGACGGATACTTATGAAAATTAAGTGATCCCCCTCTGAGCTGTTTGATAAATACATGACCCCCTTTGCAGTTTTCAAATTTCAGGTGAACCCCCCTCCCTGGATTTTGCCGGCCCACCCCCGGCCATAATAACTGAACGCTCCCTAAATACGGTACACTTTTCAGGATGATTCGACACAAACAATAGACCATAGAAAGGCACGGTACCATATTCTTGGCATTTTACGGTCTAGGTGTTTTCGAAACAGTCCACATTCATGGTATGCCAATAATTTGATTGAGAATCGTTAAATCGGATTTTTCACAGAGCGGTCGACTTCATTGTTGCCTGCTGTCACTCAAGCGCCATCGTGAATTTCCGATGAGTTGGAGGCCTTTTATGTCGCTCAACGGGATCTATTAGGGCTGTCGTGAGGGAGTGTTTGACCCTGTAACTTATACTTATTATCCTGTATGTTGGCCATGTATGCACGTTCGAAATAACAAGGTGTCTAACAGCATCAGTCTGAAAACTTAACATTCAGCCATGGTGCTTTTGCAATTCGGTTTGCTGATGGTCCTTCTAAGCCACGTTTGCGCTGATGACCCTATTGTAGAAGTGAATACAGGGAAGCTGGTCGGCAAATCCGTGGAATTCTCACACGGGGACGCCAATGTCAACCGCACGCTGCACGTCTTCATGGGGATACCGTACGCAGAACCGCCGGTTGGTGACCTCAGATTCCGACCACCTCAGCCTAAAGCCCCTTGGCCTGGGATTTACAATGCGACTGATATTGGGTTTGCGTGTATCCAGCAAAACACTGCTTACCCGTTCCAAGAACCACAGAGTGAAGATTGTCTCTATCTCAATGTATATTCGCCATTGACAAACGTAAGTCTCATGCTGCACAGAACTTTGTGAAGATACGCATGTACATACCTGTAAAGCCTTTACAAGTAATTTATTCATCAAATATTCATTTACCAAACCATTTTAACTTAATTCAGTTCGAGTAAATAGTTTAATTTCTCTACTACCTGTATCGACAAAGTCAGTGCATTTCAGGCGTTATGTTGAAGGCCGTAAAAACAAATTCAGATAGGTCAAATCGGAGTACGCGCGCGTGAAAAGAAATCAACAAAAACATCAAGGTCTTTGTGCAGGACATGGCAACTGTAGTTCGATAGCTCCTGACCTTTGACGTCAGAGTTGTTTGTTATGGCCATAATTGAGTGACTGCATGAAAAAAGGCATCTGGAATGGATATAGAGCGCTTAACAGATTTCTTTAGAGACCTGAATTCGATGCAAGGTTTTAAAACCGCTGAGATCTAAGCCTGTGATTCTAATTTCAAACGCATATTATACAGATTGAATCGGTAAGTCATAGTGACTGAGTAGCCTTGCACTGATTGGAAATTAAAAACTGCATAAGAGCAAGCTAAATCCTAGTTGACACTAAAACAGTCCTGTTGGACTAGTCTGTGTCATCGCCTGTTCTTCATCGGACTATTTAATACCAATGACCATGAAAGTTACTGGGTTCTGCAAAGTCACCCCTAAATCTTGCACAGCGACTTGGAATATATTATGAACATTTTTTTATCGTACCCGATGCTAAAAGTGGTTTTCCTTTCAGGCATCATACGACGTAACATTTGTTTAGTCTTTACTTGATGTGCAGTCCACAAGGATAATGCATATTCTCCACAGCGTCATTCGCCAATGCGGTCGTGAACAAAGCCTACTGATAAAAACAACATGTCTTGTTACAGTCCACCAATCTTCCAGTGATGGTGTGGATCCACGGCGGCGGCTTCTCATTTGGTTCAGCGACAAATGATGGACTGTATGACGGAACCGCTTTGGCGGCGATCGGAGATGTCATCGTTGTGTCCTTTAACTATCGACTCTTTGCGCTTGCGCTTGGGTCATTTAAGGTAGAGTGCGCCTCGGGGACAGACATTCAGACCCTCAAACATTTCTAATTCTTTTAGTATCTACTACTTGTGGGGTTACTTCTAAAGATCGTTGTGTAAGAAACTTTTCATCGTCTTAGTTTTTTTTTTAAATCGAAAATTGCATTTTCCTAATAAAGTTAACACAGGGATGACGGCCATTTTGAAATTCAAATATTAGGATACCTCACGTAATTTGTCTCTCTGGTCCACATTTTGCACGTGACCACTGATTTTCATTTGGAATTGAAAGTCTTTTACTTTTGAGGCGCATTCTGCCTTAAAGGATTTCAGTGAAACGCTGGCGTTGTTTGGTATTGTTGTAACTTGTATGACTTGTATGTGTGCAACTGTTCAAGACAGTTGTTCACGCGAAGTCTTACTTGTTCTAGTCCCAAGTATTATTGGTTTTCAGCCTCGTCAAGTAATTAGGTAAGGTAGGTTATAACACGATTGGAACTAATTTGGGACAGTTTGATTTTCATATTTTTCAAATTTCTCAAACGTGTTCGGTGCCCTATGGCTGAACGTTGCAATATTACAAATTACTCATAAAATCAAGTGTGTAACTTTAAAAGAAAAGCAGATGAGCTTACATTTGCTGATCAAATAGACATTACTTCACCATCCAATTATCCCAAATTAATTCCAATCGTGTTTTATTATTCTTGCCTTTTATATTATTACGTCTGTGAACGACTAACTGTGGCAAAGTCCGTAAGTACAATAAAATAATTGCGACATTTTCACAGCCCAGCAAATAAATAATACGTGATGTATCATTTATTGACTGCTTTCAAGTTTTCCGTGTACGTGCATATTTTGTTGTTTCCTACTATTTTGACAATATTTGTGCGAGGTCCGAAAGGTAAATTTCCCTGGTTCTCATATCTACAGCAAAGACCGAATGTAAATGCTTATTTAATACTTTTGAGTTTTTCCACACTAACTATGAATATTTCCCATCCGATAAAGATTACTTCTCTCAATTACGTATCGCTATATAGCAAGGTGCCCTGGATAAAATCAACCATCATATGTTGAGTAGTTTTTGTACGTGAGATATCCTAAACCTATATACTTATACGCTTCTGACAAGTTCTACTGACATTTTTTGTTATTGTCTGACTTGATGTATTTACTTGTTCTTTACAACAGGCGATGAGAATGCCCCCGGAAATTATGGATTGCTAGATCAGTTGGCCGCCTTGGAGTGGGTGCAAGACAACATTGCAGGTAATGGTTACAGTTCTTGTCCCCTTTCCCTTGCTATTTCACACTTTTCATGACAATAAAATGCTGTCATTTGATCCCTTTGTTTAATTGTGTACACAGCTTTTGGAGGGGACGCGGATAGAGTGACCATATTCGGTGAGAGTGCCGGAGCCATAAGCGTCGACTATTTGCTGTTGTCACCGATGTCTGCCGGTCTCTTCCACCGTGCCATACTGCAGGTAAGCTCGCACAGCATAAATATGTAAAAATTAGCTGCGCAGACTCGTACCTCTCTGTATGAGAAATCAGTGACCTGTAGAAGTCTGACCTCAAGGTCTGGGTAACGTACATCGCTTGACGGTAGACGTCGACTTTCTCAGTGTCAGCATTAAATTGAACGGAACTTTAGTTACATTGTACAGTCGCCGGTCATTCCCAACTAGATAATCTATATCCAGCACAAATGAACATCTGAACCACGTCAAAAACTTGTTGTCATGATGTCGTTTAAAACTAAGGAAAACTACCCATGGTTTTATGAAAAAATAGGAAACTACCTTTCTCAAATTTGCTTTTTATTGGAGTTTCCAGTCGGAGGCAAAATCAGAATTACAGAAAATAAACGCGCTGTACAAATTGTGGTAAAGGGAATAAGAACATGCTGTTGTTAGAACACGCTACATTTAAGCTCAAGTGTTGACATGAGCCTATGTCACAGCGATGTCTGTCCGTGTGTCGGTCTTTCCGATCTATCTGTCTGTCTGTGTCGCTGATATCTCAAAAATGGCCGATAGATTTGCCCTTAAATGTGCTACAAGGTCGCAATTTGCAACCGGCAAGAACAGATCAGGTTTTAATGTGTGTATCTTGCTATACACTACAAGATACGAGGTGCCAACTTTTTATAGACTCCCCTCTCGCTACGTATCGAAGTGTTACGAGTGCAGCGAAGGTTAGAAAAGAAGTCTAATTACAGTGATTACTAATATCAATGCGCAGCGTGTTTAAGATGGGTCTGGTAAGCAATAATAATAATAATAATAATAATATTTATTTCTTACACGCACTACACATACGTCTCAGTGCGATTTACATATTATAAAAAGAAACAAACAGATACTAAAACCAGCAACAGCAATAGAAGAAAAGGAAAACAAACAATGTCAAAATCTATCAACACCTGTACCATTCTCTTTCAATAAACAAAAGACGGTGACAAAAATGTAAAAGATTAATTGATAAAAAAAATAAAATAAAAGACTGTGATAAAAATCATTACGAAAGCAGCAGAATAAATTGAAAATCCCAGTTAAAAAAAATCCCAGTTAAAAAGTCCCAGTTAAAAAAACCATACAGAAGATGATGATCCTAAAAACTCAATCACAAATAGCACTGATTAAAAAGATGAGTTTTTAAAAGACGTTTAAAACAGTCCACAGATCTGGCGTTGCGAATCACTGGCGGCAGCGAATTCCACAGAGCAGGTGCACAAACTGAGAATGCTCTCTGCCCATATGCCTTATTAAAGTTTCCATGAGGTGGCACCAACCGCAAAGAGTCAGCTGATCTGAGATCTCTCACTGGGGTGTAAATTTCTAGCAAATCGATTAAATACAGTGGTGCGAAGCGATGAATGGTTTTATAGGTGATTAACAAAATTTTGAATTTGATGCGAGCACCAACTGGCAGCCAATGAAGATCAATGAGAACAGGTGTGATGTGATCGAATTTCCGAGTCCGGGAGACGAGACGTGCCGCAGCATTTTGAAGTGATTGTAGGCGATCCAGCTGGGTCTTATTAACACCATACAGGAGACTATTACAATAATCAAGCTGAGACGTAATGAATGCATGAACCATCTTTTCCGTTGTAGGTTTGTCCAATAATGGGCGGATCTTGCCAATTCTAGATAGTGCGTAGAAACCTTTCCTGCAGACATGGCTAATATGATCAGAAGCAGAACCGTCGTTGTTGAGTTTAACACCAAGATTGCGAACTGAAGTGGACGGGGCGATATCAAACTCGCCTATCCTAAGGCTTGAGATTTTCACCGCATCTGATCTCAGGCGTGACGAAAACTGAATCACCTCAGTCTTATTGTCGTTGAGAATCAACATATTGGATCTCATCCACCGGCGAATTTCATCTACGCATATCTCAAGAGAAACTTGCACTTCATCAGGTCTCTTGCACACAACATAAATCTGCGAGTCATCCGCATACAACATATAGTTGAAGTCATGCTTGACAATGATGTCTTCAAGTGGCGCTGTATACAGTGTGAAGAGAATTGGTCCCAAAACAGAACCTTGGGGGACGCCATATGTCATATTTGTGCTGGGTGATGTAAATGAATCTATCTTTACACGCTGATTACGATCGTTGAGATAGGATTCGAACCATGATAGAGCTTTACCAGTGATGCCAAAACGGAATTGAAGTCTGTGAAGGAGTATATTATGGTCAACCGTATCGAAGGCAGCAGACAAGTCCAACATGATAAGGAGAACATCTTTCTTTTCGTTGAGAGCGAGCATGATGTCATTATGCACACGCAGAAGGGCAGTCTCTGTGCTGTGGTGAGCGCGATACGCACTTTGGAACTTGGTTAGCAGTGAATGGTTAGCCAGGTGAATGTTCAATTGTGAAGCAACAACCCGTTCAAGTAATTTCGATAGAAATGGCAGATTTGACACAGGTCGGTAGTTCCTCAGACAATAGTGCTATGAGAAATAAAGTTGAGAGTAGTAAAGGAGAGAGGGTCACCGGAACTTTTTTTAAAGGTTGCCAGGGACCCCTACGAATGATATAAAAACTATACTAGGGTACGTTGGCGATGGATGAAAGTTAAAACATGATAATTTTCAAGATGTTTTGATGTGATGCATCTAGATATTCTGCATGGAATAAATTATTTTTGGGAGCAGTAAAGTTGTACAAGAACAGTCCTGTCGATCCCTTCCTTTTCATAAAATATATCGAAAGTTAAATATAAATCAGTTAAATTGGTCACAATTAACTCTTACTCGCCAGAGAGACACCAATCTTGTAGCGTAGTTAACAACGTGTAGCGAAGTGTAATGGAAACCTGAAGTAAAATTTTGTGAAAATTTGAGAAGGGGGCGTAGCGAACGTAACGAAGTATAGCGAGATGTTGCAGAGAATCAGTTTTATATCAATGCATATTGTCGTATATCACGCTTTTGCCCAGTATGTGCTACACAAAGTTTCCAGCGGTGTCTAAAATATAGAAAGACATTTTGCACAATCATGTCAGCTAGCCAATTGCAAATTTAAAGAAAATTGCGAACTTGTGGAAACAATGTCAGAGAAAAGTGTCGATTTTCTGACAAGTCGAACATGTACTGAAACCACGGAAGCATTTTCAGTTGACATCCATGGTCGTAATATCTCTGATTGACGAGCGGCAAATGGGGTGCACTGGACATGTTCAGACGTGAGCACAGAAATGATTTTCATGAAGGCTTTCACATATATTTGGTCGTGTGCACTAATGGCCATATATGGCAAATTTTGGTAAACGATGATTGTGGCTTTCTCCAACAACTTGGTTTTGATACTTCATCACAAACAGAGTGGAACAGCATCAATCGGCGGCGGTCCACGTGACGACGGAGAGACGCTGAGCAGGTTAGCCCACGGTGTCGGTCAACTACTAGGATGCAATGAGAAGAACTCTCAAGACTTGGTTCAGTGTCTGCGTAGTGTGCCTGTGGAGCACTTCAAAGAAAAATTAGACCAGGTTAATGAGTTATATTTCATATTCGGACTTTGTATACAATTGTCCATGATTGCCAACGATTTACACTTTCAATTAGTGCTGTATAATTTGAACTACAGTATCTATGAAATGATTACAACGCGCAATTTTAAAAACAACGTGATGAATAACGATACTGTCGAATATTATCATCACAAATGCAGTATGAAACATTTTTTGATTGAAATATTTGCTCGAAAACTATTCTATTGAAAGCTCATATAACAGGCGCTAGGGAGGATTACATTTATTGAACGGTTATGATAAATAGCTGTTATATATTCAACAAGCTTAAATTGTGTCAGTGAGTGCTCATGGCTACCCCCTCATTATCTTTGCATTTTATTTAAAGAAAACAGCCCATTCGGTTAACTGCCTTCATTCATTTACTTGTTCAAAATG
Source organism: Ptychodera flava (assembly GCA_001465055.1). NCBI lineage: Eukaryota > Metazoa > Hemichordata > Enteropneusta > Ptychoderidae > Ptychodera > Ptychodera flava. The sequence continues at coordinate 324,630 of LD343350.1, forward strand.
TTGCCAATTTATGTGCAATACTATACAAAGATAGTGTGGAAGGTAGCAATAGGCACACACTCACAAAGTTCAAACTCGTGTTGCAAAATATCTTTAATAAATATGCCTAATACATGTTTATCAGCATGCTCGCCCCGTGATTGTATCTCCAATTATGAACAGTGTGTAACATCCTATCCTCATTGAATTTCTTCCTTTAATAGCGTCAGCTGGCAACAATTCCTGGTATAGACCCGGGAATTCTCGCCTTACCCTTCGCACCAACTGTAGATGGTCAGTTCATCACCGCCAAACCCGACGATCTGCTTAGCCAAGAAGGGTTCAACAAAACGAATGTTGACATTTTAATCGGAACCAACGCTAACGAAGGCACAATGTCCCTGGCCACGTTGTTACCTAGTCTGGCAGTTGCTTCCGAGCCCACGGTGAGCAAAGCCGAGTACGAACAGATGTACCTGCTCCTGCTTTATGGCTCATTCAAGCACAACCCTACAGCTCAAGACGCTATCCAGCTCATGTATATCCCCTGGGCCGATGTCGCCGCCAACGACACAAATTATGCAGACGCGTACATCGAAATGCAAGGCGACAACATGTTCGTGTGCCCTGCCGACAAATCTGCCCGTGCGTATTCAAACTCTGGCGCCAACGTTTACATGTATCACATGACCCATGCGCCGGCCAATAAGCTGTTTGGGATCCGGTGGGCGAAGGCTGGACACGGCGAAGAACTTCCTTTTGTATTTGGAACGCATTTCAATGCACTTTCAAATTGGCGATAGGCCCCAGAGGAGGTCAACATGTCTCTTAGTATTATAACATATTGGACAAACATGACCAAAACAGGGTAAGACAGTTTAAATAGGATTTACCTTTTTCAGGTATTAAGCGCATCAAAAAAGGACATTTGACCCTTGCTCCTACTGTCCCGATAGAAATGTTTAACTATTCTGTTTAATGATCAAGATTAAGACACACCAACTAAATCATAGAACAAGAAAACTATACCTAAACAATAACAAGCACTTGAGAATGATCACAACATATTAAAAACATACACAAATCTTACATTACCAACATAAGAGCAAGTTGTGACAGCGTGGTGTAACCGCGGAAATCTACTGTTTATTAAAGGGACATTAGCTGTAACTGTTGACTAATTTTTCACTACTTTATTTCAATGTATCAACTACAGAATTTACTATAATCCGATCATCATGACTAATGCCCGGTGTCTTGTTTGCCGCTTATATATGTGAAATGACCATTGTTACTGATAAGTGTATTCTAGTCCTGACCTGAATACAAAATTTAAACAATAACAATGCAGCTTATACTCATATAGGGTATATTTATGAGCTAATTATTAGGAATTTCTCCACGGTTCAGGGATTCACACCAGAAACTGCAGATGATACACAGAAACAAACAAAATAAAAAATGACCACAGTTACAGCTAATGGATCTTTAAAGGGAGGGGGTCCTCGGAACTCTGCTTAAGGGTTGCCAGTGATCTACAACCGATGCAAAGACTTATCTAGGGAACGCTGACGATTGATGAAAGTTACAACATGTTTGTATCGTAATTATAAAACTGCAGCTTTTTGGCTCCCCATGGTGATTTCACTGCACACCATAGCGCTCTCGATTATTCTCCTGTTTTACCAATAATTAAGTGAAGGTGTTGTGTTGTCTCCTCGGCCACCTGGGGGGATTCGACTTATCCAATCACAAGACGTCGAGTATCATCGTATCACACGCTGATTGATGATAGTTCAGAGAACGTTTTGTTACTGTAGCCAAAGTCGTTGCCAGTCTTTATGGCTAAATTAATACAGGACGATCGGGCAGTATGAAAATCTGTTGACAATTTCATCATAGTCCAGACTGCTTTTAGTTAAATTGTATCGTGCACGATTCAATGTATTGGTAGGCATATTTCGACAAAGGCAAGGGTGAAGTATCGAGAAAATTTATTCAATGGGCAAATTCTATAGTATAATATAATTATAAGTTACAGTATTATTCCTTAAGGTAGTTTGCACCTCTAAAAAGAACTTTTGCTCAAACTTTCCTCAGGGAATCTTTCAACAATTCTCATGCCGGAAAATGCCAAGAGAGTTTGACCGGTTAAGAAGGGCTTGACTACGCAGTTTCTGCGTAGCGAAGCTTCATTACGTATTCATGGTGACCCCTGGCCAGCTGTCAATATCTTTGGGGGCTTTTGTCTTTTGGCCTGCTTTGCATATGCGTCGTTGGACACGACCTGCC
>LD343354.1:4174-63302 GCA_001465055.1 Ptychodera flava
TATTTGTGACACTTTGATGGAAACGTTCTGACCAAAAAAGTGCCGTTTCAGTTTTGGAAATGGAATGTTATTGTATAATAATCGCAATCATACCCATCCGTAATCCATAACACAAGGTCAAGATTCGTAATACACTAGTTATAAACATATAGACACAAAACAGCAAAGAACAGACAACAAAGCACCGTTCGGCACAACAAAGTCAAATTCATGAAAGAAAGATATATCGACCTCTGGCCAAAAGGCCAGGAAGTGATATCAGGTGTTTCGAAAATAGTAGGCGCATCCTATCCCACATGTAGCACCCGCTATATGACAATCTGTAAGTCAAATAGGTAGTGGTCACCAACTAAGGTCCAATGTCACTGATGTTGATGTTGCGGATAGTAGCTAAGAAAACGACTCAAGAAACAAATATACATTCTTTTCATTGCAAGTTTATGATACGTAGAGTGCCAAAAGATCTCAAATTATTCTAGTGGAAAATTAGAAATTCTTCTCTTTGCGATTCATGTGAAATGTGTGATACATATAAATATCGATACTGGGACTGTATATTTAATTTGCTATCTTGAAAAATAGTTAAAATAGCTTGGAATGACACAGAGTTTCAAACTATCACAAAATTTTAAAATTATTGTAGGAGGGATTGAAATCAAAATGAAAGTTAATAAAATAGTGAATCAAATGATTTTGATTTAAAAATGGACAGTACATAAATATAATAGTTGCAATTTGAGGTATTCCTTTCAATCCATACTAGTGATAAGAAATGAGGTTTTACAGAAAGCTACTGCACAAACTATTAAGTTTTTACGTAATATGTATTTAGTTGAATATTTTACGTCGTACATTGTACGGTGAATTTGTATCTTATTTCTTTGAGCTGAAGAAAAAGAGGTTACTGTCAAATAAACATGTAACAAAATCTTTGTTCCTTGAAATCCATCTCTGTCGTTCAACGGTGATGTTATATTTCTTTGGTGGAACCCACGCTAAACTAGTTTGCCTTAAAAACATGTCAATATCTAGCATCAGTCATTTTGTAAATTGTATGTCACTACTGCAGAATCACAGCAAAACCGTTTCAAGTACCAAATGTTTCGACGTTAATTTTGAAAGCACAAAACAAAGATGTTTCCCCCGTGAAGATTTGAATACAGAAGAATACCTTATATTTCGGAGAGAAGATTCTATGGAATATTTTCAGGGTCATACAGTCATTAAAGTCCCTGAAAAAGCATGTATAACTGAACCTTGATTACAAAGCGGCATTACCTGCTATCATCAAACGCGTGTATTATCCGGAAAAGATTTACGATACAGGGTCCTACAGGATGTAATGCAGAGAAGACGCCATATGTACAAATTGAGTCAGTAAGTTTGCAATTACAAAATAGAGTGACCGTAATTTTTTTCGTATCAATTGGTTATGGCCGATTTGCCGTTGATTTACTCGCTCGTATATCTATAATTGTACCCGGTAGTGTAAGCGTGACCTTTTTAAATGATTTGAGTAGCTTTGGTTCCATCAATATCGTCATTGTCCAATGCTATCTATTTGCGTTTAATGGTTGAGGAAAAACGAGCGTCCAGAATGATAAAAGCAAGCCATATGGAAACCTCAAGAGGAAAATACGTGCCCAGATGCCAACTTGATTTGTACTCCCTTGCTCGAAGTTAGATCTGTTTAGGGAAATGTATGGCCGTCCTAATCCTACACTACACCAGCAACTGCGATTTTGTCTTGTTTGGGGAATCGACAATTACATGGTGCAATGTAATAAAGGGAAAGTGGCTTCACACATCACTCATCTCGTCTTGTATGTGCTTTAGTGTGTTTAGTGTCTAAATTGTGTTTGGGCTGTTAATGTGAAAATTAATAAACAAGTCGTTAATTTTAAAGTGAGCCGGCGAGATATGGGCGTAGTCAGATGTCTTAATATTTGACATTTTTATTTAAGATGTTTAAGATTGCTTGACATTTTTGAATTAACGATTTGGTTCATATGTATAAATCTCATATTCACTTTGTTATACAAAGCAAATTTTAATAGTTGTACATAATTCTAGTTTAGCATTAGAGTGACGTAATAAAACGAGAGAAAATGCAAGCTTTTGAATCGTTATGATAACTACGTCACTCATCACCTAGATAAGCACAACAATACATTCTGGTGCATGAACGGAGACTGTTGACAGCCGCTTGTGCCCTTGTAGCCTTCTATGATCAGTGGAGCTCGAACGTTTTGCTGTCGGCACTCGCTCCTAACGCGAAGGCTTGGCTCTCAGTTATGGAGAAAAGATATTCCTCGGCACTGGCCTCGATTGCTAAGTCGGCATTTAGGCAAAGAAGTCACGATGGACTGTTAACAGTTTAACAGGTTTGAAAAATAAATATACCGCGAAGGGTAGCAGAATTATAGAACATTCAGAAAGGCATAACTAGTAGGCTTTCGTGTAACCATGAAGAGGCTTTAGTGACAAATTTGATGTTGTTAATCAATATTTAACATAAGTTGAAGCCCGGCGAAGAGCCTTAAAATCTGTGATCTAACCAATCACAGATTTTAAGCAGGTGTAAAAATCTCCGCGATTATAGCGAGTTACTTGAGTGACTCTCAACTTTATTTCTTTATTCTATTTTAATAAATGTAGTGCCAGGCGCCTTGAGATGTCACTTCACACGGAAGGTGTTTTTTAAATAAATGAATAAAAAAATAAATATGTTATTATACATAACACATTAAGTTTATGAGAAAAACTCATATGATCACATGAGAGGAAATGCCAAGACGATTTGACCGGTTAAGAAGGGCTTGACACCGCGATTTCTGCGTAGTGAAGAGTCATTACGTATTCATGGTGGCCCCTGGCCAGCTGTCAATATCTTTGGGGGCTTTTGTCTTTTGGCCTGCTTTCCATATGACGTCGTTGGACACGACCTGCTAATCACCCAGGTAGTCAATTAAACTATTAATTGACTGTTTACCGACCCAATTAACACTATCCAGCAGTATCAGTCATATTTTAATCGCGTGGCCCGGGTGGGCACAACGTAGGAACGCGTGCATTTCTATGTGTAGTTTCACTTGTGGTGTTGTTTGTACCATCGTGCGTTTGAAGTCGTCGTTACACCTACAGTATTACTTTCAAGGTGACAGGCTTACTATTAATGTTCAGTATCATGGCACCGAGTTCTGCCCACGGTGAAAACCACCTGTTTTGCCTACTAATTACGGCCCGTCGCTGCCCGTCCTGAATGTAGCCTATCTATAGCTACAGTAATCAGTCAATATATAATACCCCGCGCCTTATACTTTTTATATAAACTTATAAAATCACAGTCCGAGCCGTAAAAATGTTGACTTTCGATCCGATATACAGGCTGATCGTTGAATATTATCGCACCGGCGCATCCATGTTTACTTGCCCCATAAGCTTACTACTCTGCAAATGAACACCGGGGCGAAACTTTTTGTGAATCCATGTGAAAACATAAATCATTTATCAGTTTTGATATATACTCCTAAATTGTAAGTTTGATAAAAATCGAGACCACATTCGAGGGCTATGCAGACTGTCAATGTACTCAAACACAGGCAACCACCGGTGAATATCAGCGTAAGCGGCATAACTATTGGGTCGTAAATCGATCGGCGGTTTGGGGGCCTGGACTATGATTTCATAAGTTTATATCACAGGTAAACGTTGTGGAATATTAAGATATAAACCTATTACTGTATTGAATAGGCCAATTTCGTGACGGGCAGTGCTAGAAGAATGACCGGCAGGGACGGCAGTAATTAGTAGGATCGTTTCTTTGAATACTGTTCGATGTTAAGTGACGGTCAAACTTTTGGGTGGTGCGCGTGACCGGCGGCACGGACACAAAAATGGGTTGACAAGCAGATAATTTAGGTTTTCGTTCAGTATTGTTACCATTTGTTCATTGTGGAAAACATTGACGGAAAACCAGAGAAAACGGCCCGCCCCGAGACGGGAACGGCTACACTTGCAGTGTTGCTTGTACCATCGTGCGTTTGAAGTCCTCGTATCACCTACAGTATTACCTTCAAGGTGACAGGCTTACTATTAAAGTTCAGTATCATGGCACTGAGTGTGTTACATTTCATGATGTAAACCACGCAATGTTTTTTTTTTATATCGCAAGGATTAATTTTCGCTTTTTTGGCCCTCGCGAAGTTTGCGAAAATTTCTCGTTCTGAAAAATTTTCCGGCCACAGTAGAACCCACCCATTTTTTTCTGGGTGACCTGTGACCAAATGTACGTAATAGTAAAGTCGATCATACCGGGAAATAAAGGAGTATTAAAAGCAAAGTTCTATTCGTCTATGTCGCGTATACGCCAGTTACCTAGGCGACGGTAATCCGCACCACTTATCACAATCGGGAAGGTACTCCTCCCCCTATACCACTGGCGATCCCACCCTCAAGGCACTGCGTCATTCGACCAAGCATTGTTATTGTAATTTCCTGCATAAAATTAACAGCGAGGTTAACCGGTCAAATCCTCTTGGCATTTCCTGGCATGCATGTGTCATCTTTGCAGTATTTCCATTTGTTGTGTTGGACATTTGCAATTATCTATGGCACTAAGAGATGTATTGTTGTGTGAAAATATTAAATTTGTTACACAATTTCCAGTATTACATGTAAAATATTTTCTATACTGTTTTGTTGCAATATTAAAATATCAACATCACACGTTATTGACAAACGACATCAGTCTCTAAGGTGAAGTAGGAGAGAAAATTGTATTAGGAAAATATAGACCGTGAAAAGAGCAGTTGGAACTCCAGATAATTGGCTATATCAGAGAGACAGTGTGTGCTTCGCAAAATTTAGAGAACTGAGATTTCACTTGTGCATGCACTTCAAAAGATGCTTTTTCTGTGCCAATTGGATAATTAATATTTGATGTAAGCGTTGGTTTTATTAAGCATTTAATATATTTCATTATTCATCACAAAATCAGCGCTTTTACATTGAAAGCTGCCATCGGCGGTAAGCATCACGCCAATAAATAGAAACTTTGACAGCAGCAAAAATAAAAATACAAATAAACTGTGGACGAATGATGTTGAGCTGAGCAAATAATATTTAATAAGCAATGTTTTGGGGTATGTTATTTCTTTGACTGCTGTGAGTTGTTCTGACTTACGGCACTATATCCTATATGTTAGCTATTTCTTTTGTATTTATTTTTGGTCAGTAAACGTCAAATACTTCGAACTGAAAATAACTATTGTATTGAATAACTCTAGTTACTCAAGCTAGAGTTTCTAAAAGAAGCGATTTCACTATATTTTGCATATGCAGATAAAATTATATCAATCATGTGACTGCGATGCTGCTTCAATATAATCTAGGCTGACGTACTGTCTCAGGCATGAATAAGCCATTAAACAGTTACAAGACATGTTATATCGGTTTTGGAATTGTTTTTCCTGAAGTATTTTCTGACATAGTTTCCATAGTCAAGGTTTCTTATTTTCTTTCCAAGGTTACGTTTATTGAAAAGCCACACCCTCGGTTTCTATGCTCGGTTTGAGCATGGACTACGGCCTATTGTTTGAGAGTTGCAAAGGATTATTTCATAACGGCAATGGCAATTTCATAAAATTCTCTGGGCCATTTTTTTTGTCCTTTTGACCCCTTTTATGGGGTCTTACATCGGATCAAAACGGTTCAAAAGTTTCTCGCACAATAGCTGTAAAAGGATTTCAGATCCAAAGAATAACTACTAACATGATGATGGATTTTGAAGTTGTACGTGTGTGAGCTATTTTAGTCATCGTCAAATTTAGAGATGAGGGAATATACAAACACGCAAAGTTTACAATTTAGTAATTTCTGTGGAATGGATATCTTCTGAGGAAACGCCTAATCAAGTGTTGGAGAAAAGATTATGTAGTGTTACTATTCGTTTTTATGGGTTCATTGTTTTCTCGTTTACTCGTCTGCTGAGAGGTACTGAGAATCGTCAAAATATTGACTACACGAGACGTTCAGAGTTTCTTGGTACAACATAGACTTTATTTCTCGAAAGGAAAGCTTGATAGGTGCCATCACCAAAAACAAGCTTCTCCCATGGTCTAAATACTTGGACAAATCGTAGGTCCTTCTGTCCTCCTAACCTGTCTGTTGTTTTACTTTCTCCTTGTCCATAGTATTCCTCCCTCGTTGTATTTCTCCTCTCGTATTATTTTAGAATGGGATTTTAAACGTTATCTTCAAGATAGTATTCCTCCCTCGTTGTATTTCTCCTCTCGTATTATTTTAGAATGGGATTTTAAACGTTATTTTCAAGGAGTGGCTTTGATCATACAATAGACATGAAATAAAGGTACGATGATGAATCGAATCATAAACATCAATGTGACAATTTATATTCAAATGTCACTAAGACACGTTGCAAATCCATCACGTGAAATTCTCATATTCTTCATTAAGTGTTGATTACCTTCATCATTCTCAATATAAATCAGATATATCCTTGTTTTCGTCCAGACTTCGTAAACATCCTCATGAAACGTAATTAGCGTCTTTGTGCACTTGTTGCAAATATGTTTTTTTTTTCATATCGACTGATGTAATTGAATTTACTAATTTTTACTGGTATCGATGACCGCTAGGCGCATCAACCTTTGTGTCAGGTAAACTACTTCTATAACAGTAGCCACTGCATGACGAGAGACAACAAGATGTAGATGTAATTCACCAGCCTAAAAACTTAATAGCTATCACACAAGAGTCGAGAAAGAGTGTTATATTTAACTGAGATAAACTTACTAAGCATACATTTTTCTCAAACAATTCATGACTTCTTAAGGTAGAGAAAATCCACTGTGACTGGTACTGCGATAATAGTGTTTTGAAATTTTAGGAGAACGTGGGTTGAAACCAATCTTGCTTAGTCAGATGTCGGAATCACAGATAGGATAAGACAATTGTTCCAAATCTCACATAATCAACAGCGGTAGCTTTCCAGTCGATTTTTTGGAATTTAGTGTCCGTCCATTTTCTTGACTCAGCCTTATTTCAAAGTATGTTTTTTAACATCTTTCGAGAAGAAAGCGAGTCAGTGGTTCCATTCAAGATGGGTCATCATTACACTGTAAAGTGGGAGACGTAGAAAACTCCAGATTGCGACATGGTTAATCGATCGGATCGAATGTTACGACGATGAAGTTTCCCGTACAATTTCAAAATTCATCTTGGTGGTAAGCTTATGTCTTAATCAGGCAGAGTACTACCTATGTTACGATAAACATGTTTCAGTAAAGAGGCGCATATATGGATTGGGTTGTGGGTAATACTTTCAAACTGCTGCAAGATAACAGCTTTTTCCGAAAGTCTTTATTTTAGAATGTACAAATATATTTTAAAAATGCAGTTCTAATTACTATATTTCGAACTCGAGTGGCTGTATGAACCCGTCTTATCATCTGATAAATATTAGAGGGTATTGTTTTCAGGCATGGAATGCAAATAATGACTCGTTATCGATGTGAACATTCATATATTTTTCATCGTGTACCATCTTATCAATGATACCTTCCGAATCAGTTGAAAAGTCGGTTGTAATATAACAAAACTGACGTTGGTTGGCTGCACCTACTTTATGGATAGTACGCATTCCTTTCAGCCGGCTTGGTTCGTCGCTCTTTTGCAAGATATTTCTGTAATTTGTCCCACTGTATTGTACTTCAATAGAATATCCGTCCGAGGCTTTGCTCAACAGGTGAGTGTTCCTTTTCACCCATAACACTCAAACTGCTAAAAGTATCTGTTTTCGATGAAAAGTTTTCAAAATTCTAAGTCCGTGTGAATGTTCATCCGGTGTATGTTTACTGTTAGCTTTGTAACTCTCTCCTTGGGCAGGAGGATAATCAGCTGATATTCAACCTATACCATAGAAAAATAGGTTGGGCACAATTTAACAAGTAGGATGGCTAATAGGTAGTCACATCACCACAGGTATAAGACAGCAATGACTAATTAAAGAGTTGTAACGAATTTTCATTTTCTTCGATTAACTTTCACAATTTCTCACTGCTTAATTTTGTTTTGGTGAAGCACAGTGGGACTAGATATCGGAGGTTAGATGTCCAAATTGTCAGAACGGAGCAAACGTTCCGTATTTTCTTATGTTCACACTTACTCAACCAGCTTAAGTTGGAGTGTTTTAACATCTTGGCTAGCCTTATGTTTTCCGATGCGTTTTCTTTTTTATTATGGTGAGCTTTTAGTTTCCTTATGAAGGGTGTTCACATCCCCGGTAGTCCTGGCAATGGTCAATGAATTTGTTGTCGCACACCGCCTTTCTGGTAGTGTGTACAAATTAATCGTGTATGTCATCTTTTGTTTTTTGACAGTAAGGGTCCGCGTTGTGCAGCCGTCAATAAAATTCAATAATAATCTGTCGTATTTATTATAGCTATTCCCCGTCCTTAAATGGAGGTAACTGTGATTTTTATGTGATTCTCAAAGAAGTGATCAATGGGATTTTTCTCCGGCGCCAGTGTCACATTATCCATGACATGTTTTATGAAAGGAATTTCTGCAATGACAACAGTGACAGATTGAATAGCTTCCAGCTAGACTTGGTCCAAGTCTTTGGATAAAAACTAATTCTGTATATGCCATAAAGTAGAATTATCACATCACATCCGGGTTTTGAAAAGTAAGCTTCAAAGGACTACATACTCTATAGATCCGGCAACGTCTTGCCATTGCTTTCCCTTCAAACACTACGCAAATTCACTTAATTAAAGTATATAGCTGAGTTGAGGACCTTCTTTACCTGTTAATATCACGTGATTACTGGACAAACTTACAAACGTACTATCAATTGTGTTCACTCCACGCATTCGCAAATCCACTACAGGGTGCCTATAGACGGCATGGGATCGCATTTCGCATGGTCAGTCTTAACATTTCAAATACTAAATGACATCGATGAGCAGAAAGCTTGCTGAAGTAGTCCTCTTTTACACAATCACCGACTTAAACCAAGTGTAACTTCGCCGGGCAGTTTTCAATAGTAAATTTGTTTAATTCAAATATGTATAATGTTTAATCATGTTGATGATATGATCGAGACAAGGTCGTCCACGTCAATCAATCTCGAAAGCGAAGTATTATAAGACCGATGATTGTCGCTTGTTTGTTTTATCGCTTCTTTAATGATCGCTTGTACGCCTTGGATACAAGCATATTAGGGGTCGAAACAAGCCTATAGCCTGGCTTGGGTCCCTATTGTTTTTACAGGAGTTCATCTTTCTACTTCTTCTTCTTCCGTCATATTAGATAGAGGCTAAGAAGAAGGGTTCTTGATTGCTTCTCGTTATCCACCAGTGAGGAGTTCCATCCTTCAAGTTGGTAATTGTAATCAGTTATTGTTATGTTCAGTGTCTGGTGCACTAACACTGTAACTTCCCGTTGAAAGTTATGTTGAAGAAATTGAAAGTTAGAAGTGAAAGCGTAACTGCCGCTTCTAAAATTTTTAAGTCGTTTTTGTGTATTTTGCAAAACTTGAAAATGTTGAAACTCGTTGAATCTAAGTTTGCCTCGTTTGATAAGTCGATGTTGAACATAGAGTGAAAACGGCGTCAAAACTAATGTTGTAAAATGTTCCTCTTTTATTCCCTGTAAAATTTTGGTTGGTGGAGTAGTTGGAAATATCACAGCGATTCCCCCTCGGTTGCAAAAACGCTTCGCTGAAGAATGTCAATGTCACCCACGCATAAATTTCGTGATTTCTCCTGACAAGGCAAACAATGTTCGCCAAGTCAGTTAGCATTTTGCTCCATTAAAACCAGGAGGGCAATGTCTTATCGAGCTTTTTTCTCGTCTTCTCAACTTTTTTGCCATAATTAATTTTCAGTGTGATCCAGAAATTCTGCCTTATGAGCTTTTAAGAATCTTGAAGTCACGTACTTTCCTTTGAAAAGGTGGGCCCACTTAAATCAAAGACAATCTCCCTGAAGCCCTTTATAATGACTACTTTACTTTTTACAAATTCTATTGATAGCGCTCTTGTTAAACAGTTTGTCGGTGCTGGTATTACTTAAATAGGCGATCTTGCTGTCCCTGTGCATACAACTTAACGCCCCAGCGAGTTTGAAAACATAGTTTATATTGATTGGCATAGCATTTTATAAAATATGATCAAAACGTTTGTTGATTCCCTTCCCTTTGATTGGAAAAATAAAATCAAAAGTTCTCTTGAAGAGGAAATGGATTTTACTTTCATTCATTCTTGTCATAATCTTTATCTTTTAAACTTATTTGTAAAAGCAGTAATGACAATATTATTCTAAATTTTCCTCTGTATAAATTTGAAAACGGTATCATTTTTCATTTCTTGATGAAGTCTAATTTCCCCTGCTATGATTAGAGTCAGAACACAGAGCTTTGAGAGACCTTCTTTCACTTCCGGAAAATATTATACTTATCAGTCCTATTCTTGAAAAAGAGGGTGACCTCAAATAAGATTTACTACTTGGTAACTATGCCACATGGTCTTACAAGTTCCATTCGTGGTATAGCTCATCCTTTGTTTGAATTTTCTGCAGTGCTATAGATAACCTTTTACACATATTTTAAGAATGCACTGATCTTTCTCCTTTTTTCAGTCTCCTTCGCAAACTCTGTTGCCGTTTTCTTGGTCAGGAGTGTTCGAGCTGTTCTGGTGGTTTGTTTAAAGCCCACCATTTTGAAAATTGTAGAGGGATGAGAACACCTTTACGCTTTTAAATTTTCTTTTTACTACCGCTAAAATTGCAAATCATGTGATGAGATGAAATGCGACAATTGATTATGACCCCCGCTCCCAGCAGTAATAAGTATGTTTCCGTGTTTCGAAGGCGAGTTCGTGTTCGCATTTTAGATTAACTCAATTACTTTACGCTAAATTAAATGTCCCTTACAAATAACACAATTTGTTCTGTAGACATTTATGAATTAATTATGATTGATTCAATATTGTTGTTATTACACACCTGTCGTTTGCTTGCTTTCACTTTTACACTCTGTCTTTTGCCAACGCCTAACTCTTAATGGTACCGTAGTCCTCGGAATGAGAGAGGGCTGTCAGCACATGCCTATCACTGCCCCTTCTCGTAGGTAGTTAGACGGCATCTTGTGTAAGATGTTAGGTGTTTTGTTTTTCTTTCGTTAAAGTTATGCAAATTGCTTTCGCTCATCCCTCTTTTGGAATTTTGTACTGCTTGGTCCTTTTTCATTTAAGAATATTAATGCACTTCTCATCTTATCCTGTCGTATTCACTAACATTATATCACTGGTATGTATAGCTAACCGTCTGCTTAATTAACCTTCTATCTCTCTAGTCTCATAACTGTTATATGATGACAAAACAAATTGCAGTTTTTGCCCGCGATTAATGTTCATTTTCTACAGTTTCTAGCTTTGCTTTACTTCTTTTGTGATCGATTTCTTTTATTAGTTTTTTCGTCTTTAAAAGTTGATGATTTTATTTGATATGTACTTTTCTGTACAGGAAATTGATTTCCGTATTAAACGTTCACTTGAAAATCAAAATCTTTTTTTTTCTTCTTTAATTCTTCTTCAGTAATATGTTAGAGGGGAAATACGGATGTTGAAGTGTACAGTGTGATTTTATCACTTTACATAATAATTAACATATAGTAAGATTTTCCTAGACGATAATTTGAAGGCGAAATGTACCGTCGGGCCTGTGGGTGACAATTCGGACATATAAGGCTCGATCAGTGGCGTGGATTTTGCAGTGAAGTTATCGTTGATCTTATGCAGTTAGTATACTCAACACGTACGCGAGATATTTTAATGTGTACTAACACAACGTCCTGACACACCACCGTCAGTTGGAAAAAAACCTCGCCATTAATGGTAAAGTTTATTTGTATGATTCAATGTAAATTAGGCCGGTTCCGAGTAACAGAGGTCCTTGGGTCGCCATTCAGTAGCTTCTTTGTTCACTTAAAACTTGAAAGGTGAGTCATAATCACTGTACTAAAAACATACCGCCTAGTGTGTCTTGCCCGGGACCAAGATGGTTTGTGATAGCTGTCTTTTTTACGAAATTAGAAATTCCCTTTCATTGGGAGTATTTCGAAAGCAGCGCTAGCAATACTCTATAACAGCAATGTCGTGAGAAGAGCTTGAGGAGTTTAGACGAATTAGGCGATCCACACCATCAGTTTACAAAATCATTTGAATTTTATTGTTTTGTAAACTGAAGCCACATTCTTATTAATTCTGTCCAGGCCCTAATAATTACATTTAGTCCGATAGCCTCCTTTACCACGCTGAGCAAGCATATGTGAACTGGCAAATCATGCTATAATGTAAAGAGACACACAGGACAAGTTATTCATTTCCTTTGATACGAAACGTAACTGAAATGATCTTCCATAGTGAAATGAAAGTAGCGTTGTCGTATTGCCGACACAAGATAATTTATACCATGAATGGCGAAAACACAGCACAAACATTGTACAGAGGGTGTCTGGGTAAACGGAATTTTACCCTTGAAGTTTTTCCAAGGAGGGAAAGGATTATCCTGATCATCGATTAGACAAGAAATCAAAGAAAAATTACTTACTTTTCTGCAATAGTACAAAATTTAATAAAAGGTAAATGATCTTTAAACATTAAATGTACAATTTATAACCTTCAATATCGTTATAAAGAAAACATATCGATACTAACAAAACAGCGATGGATATTGATCACTTTGATATACAAACGATTAATTTGTTGTTTCATTGGTATGACCATTGAAGGGATCGTCTCAGATTGCACCATGCTATACGAACGAAATTTATCCGTTCAGGTCAAAACCGCTTTCTAAAACGTAATTGAAAGTTCAAAAGTGCTACGCGTTGATGTCAGACATAGAATACAAAGTAATAGTTCGGATGACTAAACTAACTTCCAGTTTTACAACGTTACGCGGTATTTACAAGTAATTAAGATTTAGCCGGATTAATGTTGATCGACGCAAAGTTTGTGAAGTCGTTATGAATTTCTAAAATTACTTAATTTGAAATCAATTTTTCTTCTTCTCCTGTTAAAAATCTAATGTTAGAGTGAATCTGGTATTGACTAATCGCATTAAGGTTGCAACCTCCCCTACTCCCAAAAAACGAACGAATTTCGTTCATTGAACACCTGCGATGACCTGAAATTTACATATAATTGAAATATACGTGTTATTATGCAGCAATTAGTGTGTTGTCACTCATTCAAGCGGGAAGAGTGGTCAATATGGATCGTTGTACAATGTTTCTCGGAACGATACTGGTCGAGTTACTTACCGTATCAGTTTTTGCGTCATCTTGTCAAGACCAAGGTAGGCTGAAAGTTCTATTTCAATGTTGAAACGACGATTTTGCGCCAAGCCCCGAAATATTCAAAACATATTTAAACTATAATAGATTTTCTTTTAAAAACGTTTTCAAAGAAAAAGACAAAGCGCATGCACATGTAAAATTCTCCAGCCATTCCGAAATTTTCCTGACATAAAAACTGTTGGTCTTCATCAAAATGTATCCCCCCCCGGATAAGAAGAAACCCGCCGTTGACCTAGCATTGTAATTATACAACTTTTATATCAAATCTCACTATAAATAAATAGCTGGCAAAATGCCACTCTCTTCTTAACAAAGTCAGAAATGGCCGATCACTAGAAAGGGTACCGAACGGGTGTCTCAGTAGGTTTAATACTACATAGTTCATTTTAACGGTTTGCATTTTGCCCAATTTGATAATCTGTTACTGGTACCTCATCTTGTTACATAATTCATGGTGCCGTAGATAAAATATAATAAAATAAGTACATGAATGATTACATCATACAACTTCACTCGCTTTTAAAGAACCAAGTGGCGGTTAACTGTTGTTTCATAATTTGCAGGTTTAGTGAGCAGCCATCTTGCTGGCAAAGAAGTATTTTTCCCAGAAGTGTCTGTTACGTCCTACGTGAGATATTGTGGTGCGCATGCAGTGCCAGATATGACAGACGTTTCCATGTGTATGTGGGTCAGAATACCAAATCCAATAGTAAAACATGTTTACACTTTTGTATCGTATGCAACCTCCAGTGATGATAACGAGATGCGGTTTGAGAACGTTTACAAACATGGAGATTCTGATACGTACAGATTACTTGCTACTATCAGTGGGAAGACGTTTTGGTTTACCGAAGAGCCTGGTTTTTACACGTGGACGTTCTGGTGTTTCACCCGAAGCCTGAATACAGAGCGTTATCTATTGTACCTCAATGCAGATATAGCATTATATGATAACGAGTACGAACGTAGTAGATTCTATCATTCTATCATCGAAGGAGGCGGTGTATTGATACTTGGACAGGAACAAGACTCAGTAGGTGGACATTTTCAAGATACCCAGTCCTTTCAGGGAAGTTTAACAGAATTTAATCTCTGGGATCGTTTAATCACACAGCAAGACATAAGGATACTGATGCGAGGTAGTTGTGAAACAGCATATCAAGATGCTATTATATCCTGGAACAATTCGGCTTTTGAATTGGTTGATGTTCACGGGATCGATACAGACATACGAAATATATCATGTAGGTAAACACGAATATAATGGAAATACTATTTAGTTCTAATTAAACATCTTACACTTTTCGTCGTTCACGAATTGAGGGGTGACTGCTAGGGTTTCTCTCGACTTAAATGCAATTTCGAGAAAGTTGGGTACGTCTTTGTCAAAGAAACATAGAATGTATACCTTTAAATGGTACACTTAAGTAATATTACTGATATCTTTTCCTGAAAAAAACAATATAGCTCTCACAAGCAACGTTATATTACCTTTATTTAATGTCTTATGCTCAATTAAATAGAGTGAATGAAAAGACCGATGATTTTTAGACTCAAAAATCTGAAACTAATAATTTATGAAAAATAGTTGTGGCTTGTGGCCTGACGAGATATCACTTTTTTAAAGTTGTTCGATCAAGTTAAACAGTACATAGTATATGACGGCCCGATTACATAACACAACAGTTCTCGACGTGGGCGGATACATCCAAGTTTTACAATATCACTGTCGACCTTTATCTTTATAGTATTCACTCAATACAATTACCTGTAAATTAGCTGAACTATGTGAAGGTTTTATAAGTGTAAATTTCTCGAACACAAAATCACCTAACCCGAAACTTGAGAATGAAAAACATAGCAAATTTAACAAGAATAGCATATATCCGGAGTGAAAATTTACAAGGAAATATCAGTTTCATCTAAAAACATAGAACCTTCAAAACTAATTTCTGAACCTTAGTTTCACACCAATTTATAGACTGGTCGCTCTCTGAGGTAAAACATTTTCCACTGGGTAAAACACAAATACAAGGGTAGACTGTAAGTCAGACACAAACTCGACTCGACCCATCTAAAGGGTAAACTACGAGCAGCAAATGCAATGAATGTACTCGTTGTTCATGGTCAACAACGGGAAAAGAAAGATCATGTTGAAAGTCGTACAAAGGATGTTTTCGAATTCCAATGTTTTGGCCCAATGAGGCATTAAAAAACTCAATTGCAAGCGATTTAAAATGGTATGACGACGTCTGACTATAACGCAACTGATCTAATGTAGGCTTCATTTTATTTATTATTATTACTTGCCCTAAGGATGAGTGGCAAACCAGCGATTTTCAGGACGTACCACGCTACATTATATCCAGTTTCGATCTCAAACTCCCGGCCTCGACTGCGCGCTCCAAGTCATTCTAAGATTTAAGTAGACCTATCGCATGACCTTTTGTAAGTTTATAATGATCACGACGCAGGTCCATGTACATGTGGTGTGTAATGAGCCATTACTGAAACTCAACAAGTCACTTTGCCTGGATGTAGACTACTTTTTTTCTAGCCTACCATCGCAGCATAGGGATGGAACTGTAGTGAAGATTCTCTGTGATCTTAAAAAATATATTCCATGACCATATTAGTGGAAACAGTCTGTCTGTATCTGTCTATCTGTCTGTCTGTCTTTCTGTCTCTGTCTCTGTCTGTCTGTCTGTCTGTCTCTCTCTCCCCCCCCTCTCTCTCTCTCTCTCTCTCTCTGACAGATTACATATTACATACACCAAACACTGATATCTCTCTATCTCTCTATCTCTCTATCTCTCTATCTATCTATCTATCTATCTTTGCGTTCTACGTATCAATATATATATATATATATATACATATATATATATATATATATATATATGTATACACACATACATACATAGACAGAAATTCAGTTACTCACAAGATGAGAGAATACTTCAATATGTCTATGCTATAAAATCAAAAATAGATTAGTAGGTGTTCCATAAATCTGCAAGGAAAGCAAGGTTACGAATATTGCTGTGACAAAAAATGTGCGACTGCAATCGTGAATAGGGGTACACAGTAAAAATAGCGGACGCTAGACGCGTATTTACTAGGTAGTAAAGGGAAAGCAACTCCATACATCGTTCATATTTGGGTTGATTGCGTTTTGTGTATGATATTGTGCATATTGTAAGTGTATATCATGTTTGGCTGTTTTAAGTAAAATGTTGATTAGCCATGGCTATCATACACAAAACGCAAGTAACCTGAATATGAACGACGTGTGGAGTTGCTTCCCTTTACTACCAATGCGCACAGTACAAATACTGGATTTTGCGATGATTACAAATGTTCAGCGCACATGAAGCACATGAAGATCGGGTAATATTTATCTTAACGACCCCGATACGGCGTTTGCGGACCGAGGTTATATGGCGAAAGGGCCCGGGCGTGAGAAGCCCCGTACGCAGATAGACGGATAGGTCGGAGGATTCCAAGTTAATGCTACCAAATGTTTGAAGGTATCACCAGCTCCAAAAGCAGGTACAATCTGAAAGTACCTTACACCAGATTGGTACTAAATTACAAGTAACAAACACTCTGATCGACACGATGGCTTATATCTATACGTTACCAAAAGAAAGCTTAAAGTTCATATCAAACACTTGGATGAACATTTACGACTCTATTTCTGTACAATGAATCGGCCTGCTATCCTTAATTGATTTAAATAACGTCCTCATCAGGTAATACTATACAGCACCATCGAATGCCTCACGCTAAGTTCTATTACACCTGCATTCTTATGTGGTTCTATATGACAATAACAAGTAGAGGCATAATTGTGAAAACGCGCGGAAAAGCAAATTTGATTGTATTTGATTGAATTCTAATTGAGTGACATGTATATATTGTTACGTTCCGTCTGACCTTATACACGGTGACCATATCCGTGTAGCTGTACGTATGTTGACAAAGAGTTGGTGTTAGTTATAAAATGACGTCAGGGTTTTGTTTATTTATAATTAAGAATATTTGCAAGAAAAACAAAACACTTAACCTTTACAATTAAATTTCATTATTTCAAGAGATTTGTTGTTTTAGTATGTTAAGCATGCCAGTTCTCTTTATCTCCTTGACTACTAATTGTAATTGCCAGACAAATGTTGACTTATTGTATGTTGAATATTATCTTTTCCTGGTACAAATGCTTACTCATCCTTCGCATTCCACATTTTAATGCTGCGTAGAAAATTAAGTTTACCGACGTGAAGTCTGTAAAGCCTAATACATATAAGCTAAACACAAGCGACGGCACACGAAACACCGCAATTAAAATTTGTTGCAAAACGGTAAAACAAGCAAGACATCCCTTGACATGGACGTGCGGTCTGAGACTGCAAAAGGAGGAACGTGCAGTTGGTGATCGGGATAATAATTGGGATGACATCATTGATGAACTATAACCCGCTAGGTCATAAACCGGACGGCATGTTAATGTTGATACAAAACGTGACATTTAACATGATTGGTGCACATGTCAAATTTGTAAAAGGTCACCTATTCTCAAATTTGGTGAACTGCAGGTAGCTTCACATAATAGGCAAAATTACGTAAGTGAAATTATAAAGTAAATATTTTTGAGTGTCAGCAATCTTTTGATTACTTTTGTAAAGCGCTTTTTTAGTAATGTACAGACCTCGCATATGACGAACGTCTTTTAGTCCCTACGGACACCGTCCGGGGGGACTTACAGGTTTGGTCATGTCTGTGCGTCCGTCAGTTCACGCAGATATCATCTCAGAGATGCCTGGAGTGATTTCATTCAAACTTGGTATAAGGAGTACTCCTTATGTCATAAACATGCACGTCGATTTGTTTCCCGATATAATAGAATATAGCCACCATGCGGCCATTTTGTTTAGTTTTTTCATGTTCAGACCCATAACTCAGGCACATCTCAACCGATTTGGTGCAAGGACATTGACGTATGTCGTAAATATGCACGTTCATTTTTTTACGGTAAGACCAAATACATTGGCTGCGTGACTGCCATAATGTAAAGATTTTTTCACGTCCGCAGCCATAACTATGACATGTGTCAACCGAGTCTATTCAAAGTTGGTACAAGGACATTGACTTATGTAATATATATGCATGTCTATTGGTTTCACAATCAAATGCAAAATGGCTGCCTGGTGGCCATTTTGTTACGATTTTTTCATGTCCAGAGCCATAACTCAGACGTATTTCCACCATTATCATTCAAAGTTGGTACAAGGGCATCGACCTATGTCATACTTATGCACATTAATTTTGTTTCACGACATTTAGCAGTATTATGTCAATTATGAATTTTCGTAATTAATGTTATATATCATGAAATACTGCATCAAATTTCATGAAACTTGGTACAGATGTTAAGCTCACACTGCTTTAACAGTGAATGAAGACATTTATTGATGTCATGTTATTTAAATTGTAATTGCATAATGAGCTTTCCTAATTAGAGTGATATATCCACAAATACTGCATCAATTTTGATGTAACTTGGTACAGATGTTGATCTCATATGTTGTACATACAATTCAATGACACTATCTAATTTTGATTTACATGATTAATTTTTGTTTTCGGGTGTATGTCTACAAGCACTGCATCACACTTTATGAAATGTGGTACCCATAATCTGTCAGTGCTATGATAGGATGTTTTGCAACATCCTGTCGATTAATTACTAATTGAATCATTTAATGACCTTTTGTAGTTAGGATGGAGACCTACATTGGTTTTATGTTTTCATCACCATGAAACTCATTCTCGGCCATTAAGCCCCATCTGTATCACAGTTTTTTTAATCACAGACCTAATTAATGAAGAGGACTCTATCCTCTCTGAGGACTTGTAATTAAAGTACCCATTAACAAGTTGGGACTGTGTCATCAACGATGACTTGTTACATGTAATTTAGTTGCTAATATCTATTGTCAAAGTTTACGCTTTGAAAAAAATATGGTTTCTTCATCCACCTGGTGTTGTTTTCCCGTATTTACGGATGATACATAATTTTATTCTTCGTGATTGTGGAAGCTCGTGTTGTGATATTGTGACACACTTGTTGTGTTTTGATTTTTCAAAGCTGTTCTCAAGTGTTTTAATTTGTTGATAGTGTCAGAATTTGAGACTTTTCTGTTTATGCATTTCGGATATCGATATATTTCAAGCCTCTGCTTAGAGCCGTCAAATTTCCTATTTCATCACAGGTAATGGAATACATTACGTCCAGAAGCACACTCTGAAACACACCGGTCACATTCAAGTTTGGCTTGTAGCCAAGCGTGACAGACACGAGATATTACACATCAGAAAATAATGATGTCATCAACGGAAAGTGGGCGGTTCCATTTTTAGTTGGAGATTCTGTTATACATGTTGAACGTTTGTTCATTTCAAATGAAGGATGACAAATAATCAATTCAAATTGTCCTTCAAGTGTTCTGGATTATACATCACTGCCTGTTAGAAGATATAGACATAACGGTTATGATTAGTTCAACGAATAATCATATCATTCTGTATATAAAATTACACTCTTCATGACCCAATAAACAATCAAACGTGCAGATTACGTTTTCTTTATAAACATGCAGATATTCTTTTAGGGTGGATAATACGAATATTTTCACCGCTGTTTTACGCAAAGCAGCAGTTCGTTTTTACTTAAATAAATAGGTTTATTTAGAAGTCTCACACCTTTTAGATTTAACATTAATTTCTTCGGCCCTTTTTGTGTAACTGTATTAATGAATGTGAAGCGAACCTCCTGCATAGATATATCTCGTCGTAAAGCAATGAAAGCAGTTCATTATTGTTCGTGAAAGTTCATTTCATTTGACATGAGTGTGAATCTTAATATGTGTTAGGCCATGGTGCGAAAATATGGACTCGTGAAAACTTGATTAGATCCACTTTGTTAATACAAGAATACAGGGGAGTTGTTTTAGTTGTTGTTGTTGTTGTTGTTGTTGTTGTTGTTGTTGTTGTTGTTGTTGTTTCTTTATTCCTCCTCAAGAAAGAGAAGGGTTACAACACACAAATAAAATCATACAGATGCAAAGTAAATGAAAAACTAAACAGGTAATTACATTTGAGATCGTTCTTTCAGCTGAATAAACTAAAATGTTCAAACATCTAGAGCTCGTTTACATAAAAAAGATATTGATAAGTTATCATTTGCGCTGTATTTGGTTTACCACATCGGACGCTTACCAAGCATCCAAGCACGCACTTATATAATCGAAGGCAAGTTCTTGGAATATTTCGTATTCGTGTGGTTGTTGAAAGTTGTGGTTGTTATCTTGTAATATACAAGAAACAAACCCAATATCGTCTAACTTAAAGAAAGTAGCAGCAAAATGTACATTACCCTTATCAAATACTGTTGTCCAAAAAGCATCCGTCAATTCAGTAGTGTCAATACAGGAAGTGAGCGAGTGGGTTAAATAATTTTCAACAGCACACTGACATTTCGTACATAGAAGGTCTGCTGGATTAGATCCATTTTGTTAATACAAGAATACAGGGGAGTAAAAGTTGCAAAACCTGCGTACCTTACATTGAGACAATCGACAGTAACGTCACGATTTACCAACTCACCAAGCAAGACAACTGAGAATCTAATTTTGACAACTGTATGCAAGCGCTGTAAACTTTCGAGAGCGTTTGGTTTGCTTTGGGTAACCAATCTAATCTAACAGCAATTTTTTCAACTAATTGTTTCCTTATATTGTTAGATTGGCGTAATCAAGCTCCTTACGGTGGTTACTGTCAAGTCAATGAACAAAGGGAAGGTGAGTAGTGGAGATAAATACTGATATTAAATGCTTTTGTTTTACGGAAAGTGAACTTGTATTTTGACAAAGGCACTTAATATTATTTCGATATATAGTAAGACCGAATAAAACTCTGTAATGCATCATTATATCATATTGACTGGCAATGAGGGTAATAGCAGACGTTGGCTTGTCTGAAGGCCTGAGAGGCGTCACAAACTCCAGACCCCAGGGAAAAAAAGTATGCTGTTACCTGAATATAGCTAGTCAATATATTTTTGAAACACCACATCGCATAATATTTTCTGATCGAAAAAATCGAGAAGTTCCTCGGCTTCAGTTCGTCTCGGTCGCAAACGACTGTGCGATTTAAATAATAACAAATGACAATGAGGGCAGTATCACGATTTGTGGCCTGCAAAAGGGATGGTGATCCTGACCGAAATATTGATAATATCGAGCCACAGGCGAGGGAATCGTCAATATTTCGGTCAGGATCACCAGCCAGAGGGCAGACCACAAAGCGTGCTATTATAGCCCTACCTTGGTGTTTTATTAATTTGAAACCATCAAAAAATCCAGTATAATTTGTAACATTTTTATTATACCTCATGTAAAGTACTGATCTAGTGATTGGCTATACTAAAACTCCGCCACGTGACATTCCAAAACAAATTGATATAACATGGTTCGATTTGGCATTGCCCCGACTCTCGTCCGTTACGCGCAAGGCTAACCGTTCGAATGCAAGTACGAAGCGCGTGAACGCACCGTAGTATACTGGCAATGTTCAGTGTAATAAATTTAGTAACACATGAACATCGGGTAATATTTATATTTAAGGCCCTGTTATGGTGTTTTCAGACCGAGGTTGTACGACGAAAGTGCCCGAGAGTGCGAGGGCCCATACGCGGTACGACCGAGGTTCGCAAAAATGCGTATCAGGGTCGTAAAGGTTTAATCATATACCTTATGGAATGATAAATATGTAGTTATAAATATTGTGCGAAGGTGTGAAGATAGAAATTCATGCAATGTCAAACATTTATCGCCATTTTTGTATTTTTAACGGAAAAGCGATGACGATATCCAGTCGCCTATTGATGTACATGATGTTTTTTGTAGAGAGACATGGCCATCTCTCTTTCAAACTGTTAAATCAAGGTTACACCAGAGCAAGACTTGTCTCTACATTCAAACGCTTTTTTGGCAGGTATCGCAAGCTGGTTGATAAATACGATATCTCTCTTCGACAAATGATCACTGATGGCATCGGTGACATGGGGCCTTAGTTAGTGATCACTACCTATCTGACTTACAGATTGATATATGGCGGGTGCAAAATGTGGGGCAGGATGCGCTTATTATTTTCGAAACACCTGACATCACTTCTTGGTCTTTTGGCAAGAGGTCCCTATATCTTTTTTCATGAATTTGACTTTGTTTGTGTACCGTCTATTTACTGTCTGTTCTGTGCTGTTTTGTGTCTATGTTTACAACTATTGTCTTACAAATTTTGACCTAGTGTTATTGGATTATGGATTGGTATGATTGCGATTATTTTAAGAACAATGTACGTATGACAATAAAGAGGAATGCGTAAATCGAGGTGTAAGGAGAAGGGCGTGGTGTAACTGATCGTAAATTTCTTTGCACTGGCACGGAGATGCGATCACCAGTAAAAACATAGATTAAAAGAAATATGGTGCCATTAATTTATGTGGATTTCGCGATGAAATGACCGTGTATTCGAAGCTGGGCGACTGGTGACTGCTACACACGCGATTGTGCACCAACTTTTAGTCTAGTCGGAAGGTAGGGTTCCCATGCACCCCATGGATGTATTTTTTTAACCTACATTTTTGTAATTCCTAGGGTCTATATTTAATGAATTTTGATGTTCCCAAAATCAAATAGTGTCCCATGGGGTTCATCTTTGCCGCCATCTTGGCCGCCATTTTGGATTTCAACAATGGGGTAGGGGTCACGTATTTACCACTCGACGGAAACAGAAACAATAAAATACTATAAACGTTACATTTTTAGAAAGTTATGATCATGGCCTTTTCATTGATATATAACTTAATAGGGATAAATTAATATTCGAACGTCGATTAGACTTTATATCGGCCATTGACCGTAAATCGTAAAATTTGCTAAATTTCACACCCAATAATTAAGTTCCCGTTCTTCCAAACAATTTTTTATAAGGTATTTATATATTTTTTGGAAGAACTCAGTACAATAAACAAGAATAACAACATTAAAAGTATGTGTCTTGAGATTTAGTGGGTGCTTGGGCTTGTTTTCTTATTACGCGGTATGCCATATATCCATATATCCGTGTGTAACATAAGGGGTAGGGGTAATGTTTCCCTTTGTGTTTCGAATCATGAATGATGAAACCATAAAAATGTTACATTTTTGAAAGTGCTGCATCAGACCTTTTTAAAAATATATAGATTTATGGGGAAAAAATGCATATCTAAAAGTTACAAAGCTTAAACCTTTCAGTTTGTGTCGATTTTAAGTGATTTTTTAAGAACGAAATTACAACATATGGGATAGGGGTAATGTTTCTCTTTCTGCCTCGCACCATAAATTATGAAACCATATAAATGTTATACTGTTTGAAAGCCCTGAAATTGGCCATTCCAAACATGTATAGTTTTATTGGGAAATTTTGCATATTTTAAAGTTACAAAGCTAATGCCTTTCAGTTTATGTCAATTTTAAGTGATTTTTTTAATCAAAATTATAATATAAGGGTTAGGGGTAATGTTTCCCGTTCTGCCTCGAACCATGAATTATGAAACCATATAACTGTTATACTGTTTGAAAGCCCTGAAATTGGCCTTTCCAAACATGTATAGTTTTATCGGGAAATTTTGCATATTTCAAAGTTACAAAGCTTATGCCTTTCAGTTTGTGTCAATTTTAAGTGATTTTTTTGAACAATATGAACAAAACACTTAGTCCGTTGTCCAGGTATCGAAATCATCCCCTCTAAGGCATTTTATCCACTATGATTTTCTCTTAGCTAGTATTGTCAACTGTCGTAATCTGCTTATTTTCCATTTAACTGATGGTGTTTAAGAGTGTAACGACTTAGTTTGTAGGGGGCTGTCACGCCCTCAGTAGTAAAATAGGAATGGGTTAGGGGTAACATATTAACCGTTAGTCGGAAACAAAAACAACAAAGTACCATAAACAATACATTGTTAGAAAGCCCAGATAATCCCCTTAATATTGGTATACAACTTAATGGGCATAAATCAATATTCAAACGTCGATTAGGTTTTATATCGTCCATGAAATGTAAATTGTTAAATTTGCTTAATTTCAAACCATATAATTAAGTTCTTGTTCCTCCAAACAATTTTACAAGGTATTTATATATATATATATATATATATATATATATATATATATATATATATATATATATATATATATATATATATATATATATATATATATATATACAGACAAACCGCTCGGCTAAATCCCCAATCTCAAAAAAGATTGGTTCAATAACCGAGCTAAGGATGTTACAATTCTGACTGCGCTCTCTCCACTCGCCGTAGAGTTCGTGAAGCACTCACACTAGCAGCTATCATACATCTCACACAAACTATACCGAAGCGAAGCAATGAATACAACGCTTTTTACACTGGGCGGAAGATAGCCTCGGGGAAAATTCTGTCCACCAGCATAACTATCAACCCTGGATAGAGAAATACGATGGTTTCAACCGGGACTCGAACCCACAACGCACGGCACCCAATCACCTAGCGTAGAGGCCAACAGACAAACCAGACAAATGCAGAGCCATGCCCTAAAACGCCCAACCAAACTTGGCACTAATCATGATCCCAGTCCATTTCGAGCCGGGCTTTAACCCCTTGACTACCTATGGCGCCGGATATATCCGGCACCATATTGAATTACCATATACCTTGAGTGCCGGAAATATCCGGCACAGTTTTTGCGTATTTGCTTCGTTTTTGTCGCTAAAACTCTCGTAATTTTGGTGTCGGCACGAAGTGCAACTTAAGATTGATCGATTCCGATCTGGTCTGAATGTGATTGCGCCCCGTACGTCCGAGTATGGCCAAAATCCGGAAGCAAATATCGTGACCCATGACCTCGACCCTGAAAGGTCAGGCTGATCACAGAAGCGTCGCGCTGATAGTTTACTGTTTTCAGAAGTACGGACGATCGCGAAGATGTTTATGGTTTGTTTTTTGTACTGAAATGAAATGTTTGTTTATTGAAAACAAATTTATATGTAAATATGTTCTATTAACAGCAATATTCGTGAATGAAACTAGAGGAAATACAATTTTTTACCATAAGCCAGTGAAATTTTATAGCAGCCATATTATCAATATGACTGGTCACATGACTGGTATTGTGTTTGGTCATGTGATATGTTGCTCCCTAAAATGAATTTTTAAATAATTATGAATTATTTTTTGATAAATCGTAACCATTTTAGATGCATGTTTCTGCAAGGAAGACATAAAGTAGGTGTTTACAAATATAAAATGTGTATGTGTTGATTTTCAAATACAGAATCACGTCAGATGCTGATGTTTGTGGTTCATTTACCCTGCCTTTTGTGAGAAAAATCTTAAATAGGTACATCTATAAATAAAGTAAAGGGTAGTTATTATTACATATATGTAAAGACAATGCCATGAAAATTGCAACTGTATTCAAATTTGCGTCATTTTATGGATTCAAAACTTGTCCTGATGCTTCAAATATTCATATTCTTTGCAAACTCTGGTCACATGATGTGTCATGTGATCAGTCACGTGACCTAAATATACAAAACTTATGTATTAAAAAGTGGGAAAATGTATGCTGATTCAGAAAATATATGGTTTATTGGTACTTACTGAATTTTTACTCTAAGCAGTGTTCATGCAATGACCACACCCAAGATTTTATCAATATTTACATAACTTGAAGGGGCCTGGTATATAGGAATACATTGGCTTTGGTAGTCAAGGAGTAAAAAGGGAAGTGCGGTGGCCTTTGAAAGACCCTTTGGTTTGGTTTTGTACCGTAGTATAGGAAGAAAACCCGACCTATCGTCGCTGCTGTGAATGTTTGTGTTGTTTTAGCCTCTTTTTTGCCTATGTGAAGAATCGTCTTTGCAGCCTTCCATCCTGCGTTCTGTGTAGCGAGTGTCTTCGATCTCTCTCTTAAGTTTGTGATGTACAACTGTCTTGTGTCCCGGTGCTTTATTGGGTGTAGAGGTAAATAATTAGAGATCAGGGTGATAAATTGGTTGCCACAGTGTCTTTCCAGGTGTTGCCACTTTTGAAGGAATTCAACACTTGTTATTTTGGCCTGGTAAGTATTCTTTAAGGTGTACCTGTAGGCTACGTGGTACTGAATAGGGGCCACTTAGGTTTCAACACATTCGATACTCTTGGCTTTCGCTTATACCCCGTTGTATGAGTAACTGGGATCGGAAATGGCAAAGGCTTAATTAATATCCATCTTTGCTAATATTAATTCTCGTTTGGCTTACAGATGGCCACCTCAACTTGTTTCGGTGAAAATTGGACTTTCAAGTGGACCAAACATTGAGTATGACTTTCTTCTGTGTGTTATTTAGGCCTATGAAAAATATGAAAATTGCATACATATTGTTGTCAAATATCTCAAATCTTGGATTGTAAGAGACAGGCTTAGGCTTCCTTGTAATCATACAAATGAGACAAGTGGGAATTTATTGGAGTAGATTACAGTAATCGAAGAGAATGGTTGACACTATAGAAAGACTTATCTCGGACTGCAGGGACCTGACTATGAAAGAACAGCACAGAATACTTGCCCAATGTATGAACTGTTCATGTATAGTACAAGCAGTACTGTACAACATGGAATGTAAAACATACAAATCAAAGAAGTGGCAAATTTTCTCAACTTTTCACAAAGTTTATATTCCATCATTACTATCAGGATAAGGATTTTCCCAATCTATAAGTAAGCTTTTACTTGATTACACCTTGATTCAGCATGACTAATATTTTGCATTTGCCACGCAACCAGCCATGCCCGTCCCTGGGATCGGAACAATGCCTTTAACGAAGCTTTTGAACGCTTTTTGTGAATAGTGTAAGAATGTCCTCTCTGCGGAGTATAATGTGTGAAGCCGTTGTCTAGCTCGATTGACTCTGATGATCATGTTGACGTCTTTTTTCTCAGCTGCTGGTGGCTGATCTAACTCGAAAGTTAGATCAATCTAATCTCTCTGATTCGATCATGCTGGGGGAATGGTATCTTCAAGCATTGACCCTAAAACGTCCGTTTTTAGGGTCTATGCTTCAAAGACGTCAAGGTCTAACATTGGTTAAATGTCATCCATGATAAGAAACTAATGATAGGTTCACTCACAAGACTTTTTAAACATTGAGGTGTCAATGGGAATATAAGCCTTTTTAGTAATTTTCTGAGGTTTGACTCGCCTTCTTATTGCTTGATGTAGAGAGTGTTTGTTCGCCTTCTGTTTACTATTTAGTTGCGTAATTTGAATGCGTTCTGTGACATTTGGGTTTTCGGGTTTAGTTCCAGTTTTCTGCGTTGTAAAATAATTTCGAAAAATTGGTTATGATCTCTTGTTTTCTGGTAAGGAAGGTAAAGTTTTGTCGATCCATCGATCTTAGTATGGAGAAGCTATATTGTGGATTAATGGTGATTGATTTGAGCGATAAAAGATTCTCTCGCGTTTGCGTGTGGCATTGAAAGTAACACTATTAATAGTGACTCTGATTTGCCCAGACGGTCACGTGAATGTGCATATATTTACGATATACTGTAAAGTTGGCCATTCTCCAAAGTGGGTTTCTTTCACATTGTTTTTATTTTCATCACAACTTTCAATTACTGATATAATATAGCGATAAACAATCCCTATAAATTGGGTACACCACTCGAGCTCGGTTTTGACCATTTCACTCCTTATACACACGAGTGGAGTTCGTGCGTATATGTTGTTTACCGGTCGAAACCGTGTGGTATCCTTTCCAAGTGGTACTTTATTGCTTATATATCTCTCGCGATACAATTAAATAAAAGGGATTGATTGTTGCTGCTGTCATATAAACTTAGCATGACGACTATGACATCCAATTTAGTGTTTGTGCGTTTGAAATATATAATTTTTGACATATTATAGCTGTTAACTTTCTTTCCCTAATTTGCGTTATTGAAATGAGTAAAACGTCTTTTATTTACCACCATTTTAAAATTTTAGTGCTATTTAATGCCCTATAGAGTATTTTTCTATGTTCCTTTTAACAAGAAAATGTCAGTAAAGTAACACAAACTTTTGAGTTTAGGCATTGTCACTGCATAATTTTTGAGTTTATCCCATCAAGCCATATCTTGTTGGAAAAACAACTGCGTTAGTGTTTCAGAGATATGATATTTATGAGGCTTCCTTATTCGCTGCGTTTGGAAGGAGAGGAAACATTACCCATACCCCTATCCTATCCCTTAAATGTATATTATAGAGGGGTGTACGGCATACCATATATTAGGAAAACAATCGACGCATCCCATAAATCTCAAGATACACACTTTTAATGTGTTTTTTTATTTTACTTCTTTATTGCATTAAGTTCTTTCAAATAATATATAAATACCTTGTAAAAATTGTTTGGAGGAACAAGAACTTAATTATTGGGTTTAAAATTAAGCAAATTTTACAATTGACATTTCATGTCCGATATAAAATCTAATTGATGTTTGAATATCGATTTATCCCCATTAAGTTATATACCAAAGGTAAGAGAATTATCTGGGCTTTCTAAGAATGTATTGTTTGTGGTACTTTTTTGTTTTTGTTTCCGACCAGCGGTAAATATGTTACCCCTAACCCATTCCTATTTCATTACTGAGGGCGTGACAGCCCTTCACAAACAAGTCATAACACTCTTACACACTATTTATATCAGTTAAATGGAAAAAAGCAGATTATGACAGCTGACAATACTAGCTAACAGAAAATCATAGTGGGTAAAATGCCTTAGAGGGGATGATTTCGATACCTGGCCAACGAACTAACTGTTTTGTGCATATTGTTCAAAATAATCAATTGAAATTGACACAAACTGAAAGGCATAAGCTTTGTAACTTTAAAATATGCAAAATTTCCCGATAAAACTATACATGTTTGGAAAGGCCAATTTCAGGGCTTTCAAACAGTATAACAGTTATATGGTTTTATAATTCATGGTTCGAGGCAGAAAGGGAAACATCACCCGTACCCCTTATATTATAATTTTGTCTAAAAAATCACTTAAAATTGACACAAACTGAAAGGCATAAGCTTTGTAACTTTAAAATATGCGACTTTTCCAAATAAATTATACATTTTTTGAAAGGCCAATTTCAGGGCTTTCAAACAGTATAACATTTATATGGTTTCATAATTCATGGGTCGAGGCAGAAAGTGAAACATTACCCCTACCCCTTATATTTTAATTTGGTTTAAAAAAATCGCTTAAAATTGACACAAACTGAAAGGCATAAGCTTTGTAACTTTTAAATATGAGACTTTTCCCGATAATACTATACATGTTTGGAAAGGCCCTCATCAGAGCTTTGAAACAGTATAACATTTATATGGTTTCATAATTCATGGTTCGAGGCAGAAAGGGAAACATTACCCCTACCCCATATGTTGTAATTTCGTTCTTAACAAATCACTTAAAATTGACTCAAACTGAAAGGTTTAAGCTTTGTAACTTTTAGATATGCAACTTTTCCCCATAAATCTATATATTTTTAGAAAGGTCTGATGCAACACTTTCAAAAGATGTAACATTTTTATGGTTTCGAAACACAAAGGGAAACATTACCCCTACCCCTTATGTTACACACGTATATATGGCATACCGCGTAATAAGAAAACAAGCCCAAGCACCCACTAAATCTCAAGACACATACTTTTAATGTTGTTTTTCTTGTTTATTGCACTGAGTTCTTCCAAAAAATATTTAATACCTTATGAAAAATTGTTTGGAGGAACGGGAACTTATGAAATTTAGCAAATTTTACGATTTACGGTCAATGGCCGATATAAAGTCTAATCGACGTTCGAATATTAATTTATCCCTATTAAGTTATATATCAATGAAAAGGCCATGATCTTAAATTACAAAAAATGTAGCGTTTATAGTATTTTATTGTTTCTGTTTCCGTCGAGCAGTAAATACGTGACCCCTACCCCATTGTTGAAATCCAAGATTGCGGCCAAGATGGCGCCAAATGAACCCCATGGGATACTATTTGATTTTGGGAACATCAAAATTCATTAAATAAAGACCCTAAGGATTACAAAAATGTAGGTTAAAAAAATACATCCATGGGGTGCATGGGAACCCTACCTTCCGACGCGACTATTTGTTGAAGGTCGATTCCCTCCAAGGTTGTGCTGGCGTTCATGCTGAAGCTTAGACAAAGCTTTGATTCGAAAAACTCAAAGTCAAAGGTTGTATTGCAATCTTGTACAAAGGTTGATGCCCAAAGTTTGAATGAGCTTATTTTCGAAGGTTAAATACAACTTCAGCCTCAGAACCTTCGTCAAATGTTCACGATGAACCTTTCGACAACCTTAGTTTTCCGAAAGGTTAGACAAAGGTTACTTTCACAAGGTTAAATAGAGCTTCAGCCTTAGAATCTTAGTCAAATGTTTACAATGAACCTTTCGACAACCATAGTTTTCTGAAAGGTTGGACAAAGGTTACCTTCAGAAGGTTAAATAAAGCTTCGCACCGGGAACATTTGTTGAAGATTTGATTTGAACCTTCAGATAGTTGTTTCTAATAGGTATGTGGCGTGAAGATGTGTGTGTCGTCAGCGCTGGTCATATACCATGTGAAAAGAGGGGTGTCCGTATTACACCTTGAGGGATAAGCAAAAAAGAAGCGACCGAGAAATGCGGAAACTACACTGAAAAGCGTGTTTTACAGGCGATTTTGCTTTTTGAGTAGAAAAATTGCTTCATCATAAAGTTCAATATCATACCATACATTATAATTCTAACGTTATTTTCACTTGCACTTGACCGAGAATCTTTCTCAAAAGTGGTTTCGGCAACATAACCATCGTCCATCTTGAAATGAAAAGAGGTTATATACAAGACTTTGAATGTTGTTTTTCGTGCCCGTCCTGGTAATCCGGCTTTGACAAACGATCTGGCAAACATAGTGGACTTCACTATAAGCATGGAGGTAGGAAGAGACGGAGATCTGACTGCTGAACATTTTGCGAGGGCTCCGAAGAGGATTTTATCAAAAAACCAGAATGTTTTCCCGGATCTTACACGATCTTCAAGGTAAGTTGCCACGCGCGTAACGTACGCAGACGACAAAATGTTTCAACATTACCTTCTGACAATGTGAATACTGTACATCGAAAAAATGAAAATGAACGTTGTACCTGGCTAATCTTTAAACAAATGGAGTAATTTCGTGAAAAATATATGGAAAATATCATGACCAACAAAACTAAAGTATCAGCAGTGGGCTTATCGATGATAGTTTGACAACATCGCACCACGACGCGATGGTCACCAGAAGGACGCCTTTATCAAAGTGGTTTTGTCTCCCTGAATGTTCTGACACGATCCGTCACAGTCCCAGTTTTTGTCACGGTCACTCCTGACCGCTGACCTAGCTGCAGTACAGTAGTGGCTCGAGGTTTTGCTTGGGTATTTGGATCGGATGGCAAAATTTGGTTTTACCGTCCATGGATGTAAAAAATAGATCCATGTACCGTCCGACCCAAATACCCAGGCAAAACCAGCAGCTGCTCCTGACCGTGATTTTGTGTAATATGTGTTGTCTTCATCAGGTTGTAGCGTCTCAATCTGACAGATGTTCCTATTTGCCAACATTGCATTTGTAGTGTCCCTAAGTGCTAATGTCTCCGATGGGTGCAAAAGAGTAATTGGCAGATTTTCTTTGTTATTTTTTTTTTCAGTGACAGTTCTTGAGGAAGGCTGTTATGCCAAATGTTTCTGCTTTTTGTTATTGGTCAATGGAAAAGAATGACTCTCCTCATAAACTGTCTCTAAGTATCGAATCCTCTCAGTATGTTAATTGTATTCACAGTAGTATTTTTTGTATTTAATACATTTTATTAGGTTTTCTCAAAAGTGTACAAGGTAATATTAATGTACCAAGGTGTACTTATAAATGTTTTTTATCAAATTCTCAACTTGATCAAAGTATGCATTGATTTTCCCCTTATGACCAGTGATCTAGTAAATATATAAATTTCCACTCATGAATCAGAAAGGTCTGCCTTCCATAAACATTAAAAGAAAAAAACAATACAAGAACCAGTCAATTTATCTTGAACAGATCTTGAGAAATGTATGGCTAGAGGGTGAAGTTAACATTTTGAAAAGTTTTTGTTATTTATTTTGCTCTCCTCATCAATGCAGTCAATATGTCAGGATTCCAAATCACGTTGTTCACATAGTGTGTGGCATGTCAGTAAATGAATTCCTTTTCAGGTGTAAATTCAATTGTCAACAATAACAATCACTGAAACACAAACTCCAAAATCTGTATTGACAAAGTGCAGACATGGTTTTCCATGACAATGTATGTGATGCAATGTAAAAATACTGGCAAATTGTCATTAATAGAATTACTTTGCTTGTCTTTTGTAGATCACTTATCTGAATAACAAGCCAGTGAAGGAAAATCACTGCCATGTACAGCCTGGAAAGGGTTTTGCAACCACATGTCTGCCGGCCATGCCATGCTGTATCAAATTACACGCTACAAAACCATGGGGATCAGAACTGTTCCAGAGATTTAGAGCAACACATCTGTACCACAGTGATGGCATATACCACCCCGGATCCACAGCTTTAAAGCCTGAGACGACTCCTGCAAAAAGTTTGTGAAACCAAAGTGAAGCTGTCGTGAAGCATGCGTGAAAAGTACACTTTTAACAATCCCATGAACACTGAATTTCCTGATTTTCACTTTATGACACATTTGCAGGAGAGTTTATTGCAACATCACAAATATGTACAATTACTCCTAGTGATTCCAGACAACCTTGATAACCTAGCTGCCTCTCATTGAAACAGCTCTTGGTAATTTTCTAGTTGGTAGTTGTTTCTAACCCTAGAAATTAAATGTGCCCAAAACAGAAAATGCTCCTATCTTTAATTTGAGCGGGGAATATACAGACTGAGAAAATCTCATTCTCAGGAAAACTTAGTGATTTCAGCTAAACAGTAGACTTGCTGACACTTATTGCCAATATTTATCACATGACATGTAATTCTGTACCTATACTACAGACAATGAAAGTACAATTAACATTGCATTGTAATTAGAGATATAGGTAATTAATTATCAAAACAGTGTAGTATGTTGTGTCATTTAATATGCTGCCTTTTGTTGTTCAAGTTGATTTAAAGGAATTTATTAAAATATGTTTTCA
The DNA here is from genome assembly GCA_001465055.1 of Ptychodera flava. Taxonomy (NCBI): domain Eukaryota; kingdom Metazoa; phylum Hemichordata; class Enteropneusta; family Ptychoderidae; genus Ptychodera; species Ptychodera flava. The sequence goes on from LD343354.1 coordinate 37,897, forward strand.
CTAAAAATATGTTGTGTACATGATGATATACCAGTGCTTACAATCACTTGAAAAGACAATGATTAATTGGTGTGACAAAAAGGTAATTTGATGTAACGGGCTGGTATGGCTCTGTAACTTTCAATGATTTTTCACTATTATTGTCCTTAATGTCAACTGCAGTTTCGTTTTCTACTCCCTAAGCCATGCTGAGTTACACAGTGTCAAATTCGTAAATTCAACCTGTACATTGACAGACTGTGATATTAGTGTTGACAAATTAAGTGAACACTGGTCTGGAAAAGGGTTAAAATGCAAACAATAACTGTGTAGTTTACAAATTCGTGTATTGACCCTGTGTTGACGAGCTAAGTAATTGTTTCAGTATGCTTCCAGGAGTTACACAAGAACTTATAACTGACATTCAAAACAAAAAAATGAAAAAATCATCAGACTGGTCCTTGTGATTCTTGAACAAAGCAAAATGTAAAACACACATTGGCAAACACAGTTTACAGAAGACCACTGTGAAGAAGACTTATTGAGTATTTCAAAAGGAAAGAAAAGAGAAATAAAAATAAAACTTTGGGAAAATATACTTAAAAGCAATAAGTTACATTTCATAATACTTACCTGAGATAAATTACAGCAGATGTAACCTTAACTTTTGATGATTTTTACATTAATTTTGTTCTGCCTTACAATTAGATTTTCTAGTTCTACCACATACAGCATGAATTGCCAAAATGACTGATATTAAATTTCTGAACAGAACTTGTATAAATGTATTGTGCTTTGCTATTGTTGAGGATTGAATTTCACTCTAGTTGTCAACGATATTCTAAGCCATATACACTGTACCTGTAGGTTATGTTTAAAAGCCAAGCACTGGGCATTTCATCATGATGTATCATCTACAGAACAAGAAAGTGCAACTGTAACAAGTTAGTACAAAATTACTGTAATTATCATCAAAAGTTACCACGACTGTACTTCAAAAGGAATAAACCTTCAGATAATATTGGCAGCACAAAGCTTTGAGAAGGGTTGCATATGACAACATTGGTCAAAGGTCAGAAGGTCAATGGTTCATTGAAGGTTGGAAGGTCGAAGCTTCAACAATGGCTGATACGTTGAAGCTTCAAATAAGATCAGGAAATCAAAGCTGCAGTAAAGGTAGGTAGTTTGAAGATTTTACAAAGGTCAGAAAGAGGAAGCTTCGAAAGAGGTTGGAATGTTGAAGCTTCGACAAAGGTCAGGAGGTCAAAGATTCAACAAAGCTGGTCAGCAAAGCTTTCCCTAAGGTTGGTTCATCAAAGCTTCAACAAATAGGCAAACCTTGGTTGAAGGTTAAAATCACAAATCTTCAAATAATCTTGGTACGCAAATTGGTATTCGAAGCTTGGGCATGAAGCTTCGTCTGAGCTTTGAACAAGCTTTGCCAAAGGTGTTGCACAATCGCGTGTGTAGGCTTAGCCTACTGTCTGTCGCATGATCTCACTCGATCCAATATATATTCAGTTCACTTTAAAATCTTTTAATGAGCAAACATCATCGATAATATTCTTAGTCAACACTGCATTTCAATATGAAATCCTGGGGAATATCACCCCATTTCCCTAACTTCACTGTCGCCCTTACGATCAGAAAAAATGAGGTGTTAGAATCTCTTGCAGGCTTTGTTTACGAACGGAACGTTTGCTGATAGCAACGCGCGTAGTAACCAGAATGAAGCTCGTTCTGAAATGAAGGCGCTTGCCCATATTTTTGCAAAGTGCCCCTGGTCGTCACTACGGCAAATTATTACACTAATTTGAGGGCGTCTTTTCCCATTGCGTTACACAGCAACGTGGCTCGAGGTAGATGATAATACGATTTGTGGCATGCCCTCGGGCTGGTGCCCCTGACCAAAATATTGATCATATTCAAGCCTGCAGATCGGGATAATTAATGTTTCTGTCAGGGGCACCATCCCTTTGGCAGGTCACAAATCGTGATCTTGCCTCACTGTCATGTGTTATTATTTAACTATGGGGTTTAGAATGTGTTCATGCGCAGAAGGCATTTTCAAGCTCAGTAAGTCAACTGTTACCTGAACTGTTAATTGGTGGCCACTGAATTCATATCCTGTTAACCAGTTACTTTCTCTTTGCAGTTATCAATGCACAATGAAGCATTCTGTAAATTAACGAATTACAACTTTTGGATGAGGTGTGCTACCTCATTGTTCAAACAACGTACTACTCTCATCATCCTTGATTGTATTGCACAGCCGTGGTATATTGGCGATATACCACGGTTCTTATCGCGTCTCGACCTATCAGGTCGCTGTATTTGCGCCATCAATATTAATATACTGGTATGATATAAAACCAAATATCGCCTGTTCCTGTGTCTTACCAGCATGAGTGTTATTTGTGCCCATGTACCCATGCCAATAATTTTTACAAATTATAAGGAATGCCTTGAATTTTGAGGCTTTACTTTTGTCCCGCCTTGCGCATAAATATGGACACATTTGCATAAACAGACTTCATTCATAAACCTTATGACGTTTACGCGGAAGTCTATACCATGCGCGACAAATTTCCTTATCTCAGTGAAAACCATAAGAAAACATACTGGGACTGTAACATAGTCGCACGGGAAGAACTTTTTATTTTACAATATGTCATTGTCGATTTCGATCGCAATCGATTGTCGTACGGAGCATAGGGGCTGCACAAAATGTCCATCCGCAGGGACAGGGGCGGAGGTAGGGGTGTCTTGGGCTCAACACAGGGTTTTTCTCGCTATGGTTTATTTCATTTTAACATGCTTGTCTATGACATGTATTGCCAATAAAGAATACTGCCAACCTTCGGTGTCTTGGTCTTAAGTTGGCACTGGTTATATAACAATTTCTTTTTTTCCTTCACCATGTCACGTCATTATCCTTTGACAATCTAACGCGAAGTTTCGTCACTGTGTTGCCTCTATTTTCTGGTGCGTTTAATTGCCTAAGGCAAGCAAGGGTAAATTACTAATCTGTTGACCTTGTCACCAGATTATCACCGGATTAACTTTGATAAAATAAAAAAGAACACACCAGTAAGGTATAGTATCTTCTGTTATACCCTGCTGGCGCGTTCGTTGCTGACTTTGTCAAGAATGATCCGGTGATAATCTGATGACAGCGTCAACAGATTAGCAATTTACCCTTGCTTTCTTTGGCGCATGAGGCGATCAAACTCTTAAAGCAGCATGGTGATTAAACGTTAACGGAAGATTGTCAAAGGTAGTGCTAAGTTAAGACATAGAGAAACATAGATAGAATGGCAACGGGTATTGTTTAAGGCGTGAAGCTGTTACGTAACCCATCCATGATCGCCTCGCATCAGGTTGCTCTCGCCTCTCTTTTCCGAAGAGTGCCGACCATGAATCCTTCGGTAATTTTCGGATTTTCGCCAATTGTTTAGTGAAAGTATGTTCGGCAAAGTTTGTGTTGTTGTTGTCGTGTGGTGCTGAGCAGAATTGTCGTGCTGGCGAAAACGGGAGTGTTTTGAGCTTAAGGAAAATGAGTTTTACCGTTTTAAAAAATCCTCTCATATTTTTATGAATATATAATGAGTGTGTTTGAACCAAATTTAAAAGTCTTTTATCGATACTGTCTGGTTTTACTCAATGTTTTACGGTCAGTCATACCCTCTTTTCCACGTGCGTCAAGGAAGGACATGTTTATGAAACTGCTGGCGTGTTATGTTTTGACTGGCGTGAAGCAGTGTTTCTGGCCAGAGAGCTCACAAAGTAACTATGGTTGCTACGCGACTGGCAGTACGATGCCATCTCGTCGTATTTTTCGCATAATCTCGTGCACCGTCCGTGGGTGGAGGGACGGTGTCTCGTGTAATTATCAACCACAAACAAAGCCTCCAAAAAGTTTAACACCTTTGAAGCTCATTTTAATATGAAAAGCAAATAGTCTACCGAGACGACCATGGAACAAAAGGCATGCAAGTGTTGCCACTCTGTCCATGTTTCTCTGTGGTTAAGACCAGAAATACCAAAGGTCGGTAGAATAAACCTTTATTAGCAATACAACAAAACACCTACTCACCCCAAGAGACGGACATGTAGGCAGCCCCTATGGTACGGAGTGGAGGCAGACAGCCATTTTGTTTGTTTACACAGAGAGTCCCCAAATCAACTGTGTTTCGCGCGCGATTGCTGTCTCGCCATGCGGTCACCACCTGTTCGAAGATGGGCCGTGCCGTACAAACGGTATAATGTTTGCTAGTTCTAATCTAAAAAATTACAAGAAATTTAATTGAATAACCACGGGATAAGACTACAAGATTCAGCTTATCATTTCCGTACTTAGCTACCCGAAATATCCTAGTTTCTCAAAGCTCTTCAAATTTTTATAGCTTATCGCCAAAATCTCAACCTTGGCGAAGGGCGGCAACCATTTTCGTTGTTTGCATTGTTCACGTTCAAGTAGCAAATGTAGTTCGGGAACACTCCAAAACGGAAGACAGTTTATATCGACGTTTACCGTAACATATCACAGCTGATATTTTACAGTAAACATCACCAGCATAACGCGATAAGGGCATGGGTGTATAATAAGATGATATACAGCATCGACACGGAGAAAGAGGAGTAAGCTTGTCCTAAATTACAGACTTAGTTACGCCTGATCATTTGATGATGCAGAGATCAAGTAGACGACATCTAGGTTACTCTTCATGAAAACAAAAATCCAAAGGTATATATTATAACCATCCGCCATTGCGATGTAATAATCCTGAATTTCAAAGTGGCTGGGTTTCGCCTCAGTGGAGAAGGGTAATGTTCAACTTCGGTTTGCACGTTCTCTTTACAGGCTCAATTTATTCAAGAGAAGTTCATATAGCTTGTTATAACTGGAAAGATGAAGGTAACTTAGAAACGTGTCCAGGAACGAAACTCGACCGCAAAAACAATACATTTGGACTGACCTATGAACTCAAGATACGTGACAAGCCATCTCAAGACACCGGGCAACTTGTTTACAGTAACTCAAGCTCGTCCTTCCCAATGTTACGACTACCAAATGGAAGAACAGAGAGTAATTTCACCTTGGAATTACTTTTCAAAATAATAGACATGTATGGTAAATACGCAGAATACAACATGTCTGTTCAGGTAAGACAGAGACTGATGTTAACCTTCACCTGGATATATCGTAGGCTGACAATTCAATGTTTGACGCATGTCATTTGAGTCTGTGTAGATCCTTTTATAAAGTAATTATAACAGAAAATTGTTATCTGTTTCTTGTCATTCATTATTTATTTATTTGCTTACTTGTATTTTTGATGAACTTGAGTCAAATTTGCCTTGAACATGGCAGTGTGCTAGGCGTCAGAGTGCCTACATTGCTACCACAGTAAGCATTTTCTGTTTTCGCTGTGTGCTCCAGCAGAATTGCAACTCATGTACAGATGTTCAGGTTTTAATGTCGAGCCGTTATGGTCAATCATTTTAAGTGAGTGATCTGTACCACAGAAGCCTCATTTTATTAGGACAATATTCACATTTACATTAACATTTTCTCTGTCATTTAAAATATGCTACACCTTTTACCCCAAGAATGTATCCTCGAAGGGCGCAATCTACATAATGTTGACAATATGCATGAGGAACAACGATTTCTATATGTTTTACATTAGACAAGTTGCCCAATATACTTCGCACATAAACCATACATTGCCGGACTATCCTCATAGTTTATAGAACAAGACTTCAATTTTCCGTACGATTGTCTTTGGGAAACTAAAGTGTAGAAACTCTTGAGGTTTTTGCTGCGATACGTCTGAAACGATTCACTTTTAATGCTTTCCCTACATTTCTCCATCATCTAGGTTTATGATTTGTCATCAATGAGTGAAGCTGAAGTGAAAGAAATCATTGACAACTTAGAAGAAGGGGTAAGATCTTTTGAATCTAATAATACTACCAACGCCGTTTTTGTCCTAAACAAGATTTACAGCGTTGCCGAAATCATCAACGGATTGACACAGGTTAGTTCATATTTATTGATCGTTTAAACTCTGTGGACTCATCTCTGCCGCATCTTGTTGTAAAGCTACTGTTTGATCTATGACAGCTACTGTTTGATCTGTGGCAACGCATGAAATTTTTTTTTGAGTATGATACACTTGATTTTTCGAATATAATTTCAAAGAGGATAAGCTACTAGAATATTTGCAGCATTGCTTCAAAAATACATTAACCGAAGTGAACTAAGTTGTACATAAACCACTTGCAGAAGTAATGTGTAAGTGACGAGCTGCATTAGTGGGGCCAAAGCGTGGTCATTGTTGATAGAATCAGCTACTGAAGATAATATGGTGATATTTAAGGTAGCTGTTTGTTATGTTCTCAAACTAATTATGATATAAAACAAATTTGAGCTCAAATGATTTGTTGATTCTGGAGAAGAATGATTTTGCTTATTATTTCGAGGTTATTGTATTTTTTTCGTAAATGCCAATGGCCGCCAAACCATATGACCGATATCCCAGAAGATTTTTTTTGCAAGCTTGTAAATACTAGCACTAGCGATGTCCTTATTCCAGTTTGAGTCAAAATGGTTTGTTGGTTTTAGAGAAAATTGTTGAATATTATTTCAAGGTAATTGTAGTTTTGTACGGATTGCAACATGGCTGCCAAATCATGTGACTGATTCTGATCATTTTTTCTTACTCGCAAGGAGTTGTGAAAATAATGATATGAACAAAATTTCAGGTAAAACTATTGGCTCGTCGAGGAGAAGATTTTTCGATGTTATTATTTTTTTGAAAATCAACGGTGGAAGCCAAATCAAGTGACCAGTTCAGATTGTTTTCGCACTAAGTCCTTATATTGAGTTCTGACACTAATGACTATATTAGCCATCTTTTAGCTAAAATGTGTTTTTTGTTGTTGAAGAGAATAGTTCTTAATATAATTTCAAAGTTATCGTAGCTTGTTTACAAATAGCAATATTGGCGTCAAATCACATTAGACCAAGAAGATTGTAGCTAATTTAAAGGTCTGGTTAAATCAACCTGTACTACTGAGCTATTTAGCTTCCGGGTGGCAATATTATTACACTCGCAAAAGAATTATAACAGATTAATTCGGGGTCGATTCGCGTAACTTAGGTCACGCCCTCAGTTTGGTCATGGTTGGCACACTCTGACGTCACAACTGGATTCATTTACATAGAACAGCGGTCCCCTGCCATCTCTTATCTCTGTCCTATGGAAATCCGGTCACGACATGCGACCTGCGACTTCAAAGCTGCGACCTTCGTCCTGCGAGTTTGAAACATGCGACCTGCGACTTCGGCATTTAGACCTAGGTGTAACCTGCTACTTCACAACAGCGACCTGCGTCCGGCGTGTTTGTCAAACTGTATAAAGGAAAATGAGGGCAACTCCACACATCGGCTCTACCAAGATTGTTTATATTACGATATGGTGAATAAAAGGATCATTTCATTTATTTTGTGTGCAATACAAACTGTTAGATAAATCAAATCAAATCAATGGGGACGAAATCAGTGAATAATCTTGACCATGTTTCATAAAATTCCCTCCGAACGGATCGAAATTGTGCTCTAACTTAAAGTTGCGTGGGAGCTCTACATTTCATGCACAGGATCTGCAAGATCACCTATTATGGTAATGTCAGCATTGATAGACAAAATGATAATAGTACTCACGATAGAATTGACATATAAAAAGGCAAATTTCTTGCACTGAAGTAAGTACACATTTTCCTTGTAAATACATGACTCCCAGACTCAAAATGCTTAGACAAGATTAAGGAAGAGTTTCTGGAAATACTGGAAATTTATATCAAAAAGGGGGAAACGACGTGAACAAAATAAAGGAAGGCCCAGATGCGAATAAACATATCTTTTGAGACTGCAGCAGATCACATGTGAAAACCACAAAAACAAGTGCGACTTACCCGCATTCCTTGAACTTCTCAACTACAGAATTTTTTAGAGCATCGAGAGTTGGTCGTCTCATCTTCGAAAGCAAGCAAGCCATCAAGTGACGTCCTGTACTATAGGCACAAAAATCGGCGCTAAAATGAACTGGGCAACCATTTCACACTTGTTACGTGCATAAATTACGGGCTGTGAGACCGGAAGTCAAGCGCTTGCGAGAGAGCGAGCGGGCGTCGTCGGCAGAACGCAGACCTGTAAACCATTCCGGCTGTATGATTTTTTAAACTTTTCTAGTCTTGTAACCAGACTCTAACCGTTACCAAACAGTGTACAGTTAATATAACTATAAGCTAGATACGTATTTGACAAACAGATTATGCCCTGAATTATCTTTCTAGTGTTTATCGTGTACATAGTACCCACCGCTTACGCTGACCAGCCTCACGTTTCTACGCACAATTTTCATTATTTTAGGCGAACTAATGTTTAGGACTTGTTAGAAATTCTCCAACCTGATGCCCAATATTTAACCTAGACCCAGATCTTATGAATTTTTTTTTGAAACGCACAAAAATCCGACTTTTTCGGCGATTTTGTGTGAAAAATGGGACGTTTACATAAATCGTCGATTTTCTCAGTTCCGATTTTTGCTATGTATGCGCACCTTCAAATGAGTGTAAGTCGGAGACGCGTGGGCGGATTTCCCCGAATCTTCGCATGCTAACACTTCATGAATAGACCTGAAAAAATGTGTCTTAGATTTTTGATAAACCCCCCTGAAGTGACGATAACTTGACAAACGTGAACAAAAGCCGATAATTTATGCGAAAATCCGACAGTTCACACTTCGAAGGCTCACTGTGTAGAAACAAAAGCGAATTTCAAAAATCCAAAACACAGTTTTTCCCCCTGTATATCCAGCTGTCTAGTGCCGTTAACAGATCACTTAGGGGTGCTGCCAATTCTTACTTATACTCTTTTAAGTGAAAAAATTCAAAATCAAATGTTTTTGACCTAAACAAACATACCAATGCATGTTTTGACAACTAAACAAAATTTTTACCTTCTTCAAATATAGACCTAACAGAAAATGTACCACATGTTGGGTGTGAGACCCTGTTTTCTATGTGCAACTTTTGATTGAAAATATGTGTCAACGAACCTGAGTCACTACCTTTACCCGAAAGTTTTCAGACAAGTGAAGAGATCGATACCATTTTACTCCAGGGGCAAAGACTCATTGACTCGACAACCAATGTCCTCCTTGCCAGAAGAAATCAAGAAATTCCTTCTGTATTTCATCAACGATAAAAGGAGGATAGAGGCAACGAAAACAATTGAGGAGTTTAATTGCAGCAAGAGTATAACACGGCCTTCGATATCCGGCGATACCTTAAAATCGATGCTGTTCATACACTGCTGGAAGCGTTGCTGTCACTGACACACCTGTCGTCGACCGATGTAAGGGAGTTCACTCAGACCCGGTAACCACAGAGCCCCGGCTCTACTGCCAATGGTGTAACAAGCCTCATGTCCTTCCAACAGTTAATATACGTTTAGACAGGATTTGAGTAAATGCGTTTACGGGTTCTAAGGATCACAAATTGCACAACTATCCCCAGTTACGATGTTAATGTTGCTGATTCGTTTTTAGTTGTCGAAAACTTCAAATATAGAAACCCCAAATCCGTATTCGCTACGTAAAAGTTAGGGGCTGGAAACAGTCCGGCTTGCCAAGTCAGTCCCCGCTACGCCTGGACAGCAGAATCGAGATAAGCCAATTCACGCCAACACACGCCTTAGTTGGTAAAGCCTATGAATAATTGACAATAGACAATTAGCTACACGATGTGCCAAGGATTTGACAAGCTGTCATAGACCAGAGACTCATCAGGCAAGGGCGGGCTTCTGAGACAACGCAACCAGCACAATTCATATGCTTTACAATATACTTAGTAAGTTGTTTTTTATGACCTTTGACAAATACATAAAGTTGGCAACAATGTGTTTCATCAAACAAGTACACTGCAGAGCTAAAAGTGTACTATTTCTGGTTTGGTACCCATTAAAGCAAGATTTTTTGTTGCCCATTTTTAAAATTACGACGTTTTGAAATTAAAATCAATCAGTTGAAATGAGTGAAAGGAGGTAGAAAAAGGCAAGATCGTGAAATTATATTTGTTGAGTGACTGTGGTATGTTCAACGGATGGATAGGTGTTGCGTCCGAATTCAGCCTATGACGTGTAGATATTTATGACAGCATTTGCCTATGCTGTGTCTCTGTGTGTGGTTGTAAGCGCGTAAAACTTTGATATAATTATCTATTTCCTGAATAACGAATGATCGAGCATAATTGGGCAGATCATATTGGTGTTGTCGGCAAATTGTGACAGACGCAATCGACTGCCAAACAGATATGATAGGCGAAAAAATGAAAGCATTTTTCCAGTTTCATACACTTAATAACAACCTGAACTTTATCAGGTGGTGTTTAATGAGTTTTCAAATTGGATACCGCAGAAAAATGAAGTTTCAATGTAGAAGCCCAACATGCTACAGCCGAGTTGGCATTTTGCGTTTTTCAATCTCATGATTTTTCGCCAACTGTGTTCATTCACGTTTTGCTCATGCCGTACAAAGACTCGACCGGTGCTCATGTTCAGCATGCAATACCGGGAGTAAAGAAGACGATATAGTAGTTGGAATAGGTAATTTTTTAAAAAGCCACGCATCCCGACGAGGTCGATAAAACTTGAGTTTGCAGTTTTAGAAATTTCCAAAAATTCCATTAACTTACATGGAGACACATTTCATGTAAGGTTACTAGCCGTTCATAATTCTCAGTTTTACAAACTACCGGACCAAAACACATCTAGAAATATCCCAACCGAGGCCCCAATCTGCTATCGATTAGCGTGGGCATAGGGGTAGCTTGCCATTACATTTGCTTACTTGTTTAGTATTTTCCCCAGAGGGTTTTAGCATATCGGTCCAAATATCCTTCTATTTTTGCCAACCCGATAACCTATCCGATATCCTATAATTTTGAACTTCAAGTTACTCAAGTTTTTCACAAACGACTGAAGCAGTTTTACGTTTAGCTGACTACCAGTAATATTGACCGTTATGGCTATTTCACCTTTTGTGAATTGAGATATCTTTCCAAGTGACGATTTCGCCACTATTTACAGATGCGTGATGAACACGCACGTCGTATCGAGACTGTCCGATTTCCCCCGATATATGAAACGTGCCTTATCATCGCTCACAACAATCGCGTTGTCAAACGTGAAGAAGTATTTCATGCTTTACCAAAGATGTATACAAGCGATCCGCATTCATTAGGTCGAAGTGTACTAGCCGGCAAGCTTCTTGTGACTTCATGGATTTGTACTGATGATCGATTTCCGCACATCGCCGACACCAGTAAAACAGAGAACGAAAATGCTTGATATGCGCTTAGCATACTTACGTATATTAATGTATATGGAACAGAATACTAATTGCATATGCAGCGTATATCTTTGTATATGGAACATTCCAATACGTTGATATGCGTAGCGTATTTCTTTGCAGATCATGAGTATACTTAATGCAGATGTTTGCATACTAAGTGTACACTGTAGTTTTGCATTTTATTAGCATACGTACTGTATACTGAATGTATTTGACACATGTACAGAATCAGTATATGTGTATATATTGTTGTATATCAAGCATTTTATCTAATCTCAAGAAACAGCAGAATTTGTTGAAATTAGTATGATTTACCCCTGTGCAACTACTATGTAGCTGTACTTTTTTTCTTTATCGCACTATAACTAAACGGAATAATTCCATTCCCAGAGACCTTCCATTTTTTCTTCCATTTCCATTAGGTTTGTTGAAATTTTAACGTGTTTGTATACGACTTTATTCAATGTTTTCGTGGGGCTGATCATAGAAACATGTTATCTGTCTAGGTATATACAAACTACGTACGCGATTTACTGTCTTGTTGTGAACATATTTCACAGGATTCCGTCTGAATCATTTCATCTAAAGTTGTAATTATTTTCAGGACGCACAGAAAGGCTATGACCCTGCATATTTGTGGCAACTTTTCTGCAATAAGGCGCGTTCATTTTCAGATGTAGTCATCAATTCCATGGATATTTCCCCGTTCTATTTTGCCTCCCCCCCCCCCAAAGCTGGTCTGAAATGTCAAAATAATATGCCTTTAACGCATTTCAACTGTGGTTTCGTGAAAGCCAGTTTAGTTTGGTAACCATTCTTTAATGCGTATTTGTCAGATGTTAACCTTGTATTCCAAGGTTCTCGATAGCTTTTAGTGTATTTGCATGGACATTAGTATGTTGCCATGATTTGATCCGAAACGAAGAAGCATGAAATGAACGTACTAATTTGCTATGAACGTCAGTGTGAAGGAGAATTTTTAGTGGAAGAGCCGCAGTTTTCTCCCTCACTGACGATGTTGAGTCTGACACAACGAACATCCTATATGTATTGGCGTGACGATTTAAGCCAGTATGATTTTGCCAAATAATGTTTGTGTTATTTTAATCGCCTGAAACCTTCTCCTTATCACCCAAACAAAGTGAAATTTCAAGCTACTTTGAAAAATTCACTGCAATTCCTGATTGTTTTGTTTATCTATGTTTTGTTTATCTATATCGCTCCATCACTGAATAGAATGAAAACCTCTTTTTTCAGTTTATCAACTTTCCCCGACTTCCTTTTAATGAACGGATGTAATATTTATTATTAAGAAAGCTAGTATTTGGACACTGAAGTCTTCTTTTATTGGAAAACAGATTCATATAAATAACAAGATTAGCAAGAAAGTGGTCAGATAACTCTATAGGAGAGTGAAAAGCCGCAGATTTTATTTTTGATGTCATGTTCTTGCTAAAGAAGAGCGGGAAGAAGAAGAGAGCTAAACTCCTACAAAAAAGAGACCCTATTAAACCGGGCTTGAGCCCCTAATTAAGTATTTTTTTCCTAAGACTTTTAATCGGCTCATTGCCCAAAAGCTAATAACCAAATGTGTCCCGTTCGCGTGGTTGCTCAGCGTTTTCATTTGCTTCACTGGCAGAGCATGTTCACTTTAATAATGGTATTGAGCACAGCACAATATGTTTCACGATGAAAGTGATGACTTCAATTAATTCAAATTGTTTCTTTTCGCAGAATCGACTTTTCGTTTAATTTGCTCGCAAATAATTTCCTTGTTGGCCTCTTTATTTTCTCCTTAACAAACAAACGGCTCCTACAATGTGTCAGGGTCGTTGATCTGTGCAAGTCTCTTAGTTTGATGACACCATTTGCAAATGTTTTCGTATTAATTGCTGTTCCTCTTCTTCTTCTGAATTAAGGTTCTATTTAAAACACGATTAAAATACTAATCCGAACAATTTTGCACAATCCGATCCACACTCTTTGAAAGTACTCATGTCAGCTTTGTAAGAGTAATTTTTCGAAATCGGGAAATACGGCTTGAAAAGAAAAGCATCATAATTTGTATGTTATATGATGAATATTAATGAAGTAGTGAATGGATATACATGTGTTTTTGTCTCAATTATTCGTCGTAGTTCCGGCCAACAATTCATCCATACAGAAGTTTCGATGAACAAAAGGTTCAAATGAATGTGCTGACAAATATGTAGCATACAAGTTTATAAAAAAAACGTTTTCCTGCTACTTTCAAAAACCATCAATTCGCTACGATACTTGGTTTTAAGCATTTTTACTTGTCGATGTGTCGTTTAGATTTTTCAATTGCAGTATTTTGTCATCGACGTTTTTTCTCGTTTCCAAACCCTTTGTTCATATAAAGAAATGTTTCAAACATTGCTGTCACTCGAAAACGATTAAACTCAGGATTTACTCTTAATTTATTTCCTTCAGCAGACTCAAGTTGGTCTTCTAATTGAAGTGGTGAAAGAGGTAAGCATATTTTGTGGATTATTGCTTAGAGGCAAATGCACACGTTTAAATAAAAGGGCGGTTAAAAGAGGAAATATGGTTACTTTTAAAGCAAAAAAGTTGTAAAAAACGTCTGCGCTTGATTTAAAAATTATAAAATATCGCGAAATGATATAGTTATCGCCCTTCTAATTAAAACAAACCTACAGCCATGTTTTGACATTGCGATGGTGTCGTAGATTTTTCATATTATGCATTCTGTCAGGCCTTTCGTACATAGACATTTAAACTCAGCTTAACATGGCTTTCTACATTCATATTTGATGCATGAAATACAGATTAGCAAATATGACAAGAGACGGTAATCTGTATTTTTAAGCATACAATTCATGAAAAGTTGGATATACACCTATTAAATTATTTAACATGAACTTCTTCAGTTGCGTGGCGTGACTACATTATTGTATTTTTCTCTAGGCGAAAACCTTGTTAATGAACGTGTCATATTCGGCATTCAACGCATCTAGATGCAACTCAGAGTGTGTGGAGCAGGCTGCACAAACATTATTGAGTATTTCATCATTTCATTATCCCGATGAACTCGTTCAAGAAACACAGGTAGGCAGAAAGTAAACGTGTGTATGAACTACGAGACATTTCCTTGCTACTAACAATTACAACTGTATGTTTGGGTACAGATATTGACGCTAGAAACTAGATTATATTTTGTCTATTACACACTAATGTGGATGCATATATAATACATGCAGGCATGCAGGCTCACATATACACACTCACACACCCACACACATACGTGGTAAATGAATACATTATTACACACATGCATACATACACACACATATACATACATACATACATACATACATACGTACGTACGTACGTGCGTGCGTGCGTGCGTGCGTGCGTGCATGCATGCATGCATGCGTGCATTCATGCGTGCATGCATGCATACATACATACATACATACATACATACATACATACATACATACATGCATGCATGCATGCATGCATGCATGCATGCATGCATGCATACATACATACATACATACATACATACATACATACATACATACATACATACATACACACATACATACATACATACATACATACATACATACATACATACATACATAATCGCTTCTTTATTATATCTAGTTTACGGGGGCAAAGTTGCTGCACGAAGTTGTCGGAACACTAGATGTTATCGTTGAAGATGAGAATAAGGCAATTGTATTCGAAGTTACGACAGGTATGCATATGACAGAACCCCATGGCGAGAGAGTGCAAGCGCGCCGTACCAGCGGTATTTGCACGAGTGTTTGCGGGGGATCCGGCGGTCGTGCTTTCACGAGCGCAGCGAGTGAAAGGACAGCCGGATTCAACGCAAACACGAGTGCAAATACCCCTGGTACGGCAAGCTTGCTCGCTCGCCATGGGGTTCTGTTATTATTACATATGTTTCCCCCTGTTTATTTTATCGAGAAAACAAAGGAACTAAAAACACAAGCGAACACATTTTAAATAGTTTACGCGACACACATTGAAAGACAAGGATCACGCGCTGTTCTATTCATTTGCATGCAGGTATGGAATAATGTTTTTGGTATTTGCACTGCAGTGCAAATACCGATAGTACGCGCGCGCTTCGATGCAAGTAAACTGTGGTACATATGTAATAATTATTATTATACATCTACCATCGAGAACAATAGAATTTAGCGTGCGCTAAAAAAGCCGTACGGAACTCGCGCCCGTTCCGTACGGCACGGTTTCAAGGCGCCCCATTCCCTGCAGCTGTCTGCGCGTTCACTGTAGAACGGTTTCAAGGGACCCCTTGGACGAGTACCAGAATAAGTCTCGCGCGCGCTCTGTACGTACGTATGTGTGTACACTCTCGAACCAGAGTTCTTATCGCGCGTACGCTAATAAGTATCGCCGAATCGAACACATCAGGAATTGTGGGTAATACGCGATAAGATGACTCTGCCTGGAGATTGATGTGTGTAGTCTGGCAGAGACCCTGCGATTCGCGTTCTTCCCTGTTGGAACATGCGCGCGCCCTTCAGAGACGCGACGCGAATCCCAGGGTCTGGACGTTCTTGCAAGCGACCGGTTGGATTTCTGCCTGATCAGTGTACTTTATAGAACTCCACACATCCGTTAAATCAAAAACAAATGACAAGTACCATAGCCAAATAAAATGTAAAATGACAAATAAAAACATACCGCGTATGTAGGTCTACTAGCTACTAGTATAATATTCACTAAGCCCAGTTAGATAGTTTTTTCTTTTGACGTCACTGTCCTTATGAATATTCATATCCTTGCAAGAACTGACAGTCGCTGTGTCCGGCAGCGCGTGCTCACAGCTGCACAGCGTAGCCTTCGAATGCAGGCCCACTTTGGGCGCGCACAAAACAAGGCACAGCGACTGTGGAGAGTCTAGTATGTGTGTAGTGCACACACTCCAAAACTTGCAGAAGCGCGTCCGAGGTAGCGTTCCACACTGGCGCGATCAAATCGGAAGAAAAATTGTTGACATTGCGAAAACGGTCACTACTCCGACATTTTGATGCCCCGATCAGGAATGTAAGATGTATAATAATAAGGTTATTACGAAAATACCGCAAATACCGGCATTGGCGCCTCGCATCGCCCTCCGCTTCGCGTCGGGCGATACGCTGCGCCAATGTCCTCGTGCATCCTTTGCGGTATTTTCGTAATAACCTCATATTATTAATCTGAATACTTGCAATCATGGACGGCAATGAAAAAATATATCACAACTACAGTTATTGTCCCTTTGTCTATCTTTTTGTTTTGTCGTTGACACATGGAACAAATGATCAGTTTTCGAGAATTACCATTAAAAATGTTTTGGGAAGCCAAATACAATTAGCAGTTACCTGAAAATGTATCATTGTCAAAAAATTTGCCATTTTGATGTGACCATATGATGATTGTTAGAAAACATACAGCGCCGGCATATTTTCCTGCGTCACATTATTTTGTACACTTTAAAAAGAACAGCTTGCTTTGAAATGATTACTTTCAGTGACTGATGCATTTGACATCGGTTTTGGGTTGCGTTTCAGACCTATTCAAGTCAGCTTCAAATATCATCTCGGCAAATCATGGTGATTTAGTGAATAAAGGCGACTTCAAGTGCAGTGAGACAGTAAGCCATGATTTTCTATTAGTTGTCGTAACAGTCTCATCGTGTCTTTTTTAAGCCAATTTAGGGTTTCTAAACAAACAAAGTAATATCTACTATACCACTTACGATTTTTTCTATGCATAACGCATTCAGTCGGTATCAATTCATATTTACTAGCCATTTTATGATGTGAAGTTGGAGGAAAGAGATAAGTTCTCGGTCTGATATTTTTGTACATCATCTTTTTGACTAAAGGTTAGACAGAATTTTGTTTTGTCTAAACCTTATAATCTTACCTTGTAGGATTCCTTAATAACTTCCCTGACGTTCGATGCCATAGATGCTTGCCTTGACAAGTCACTATCATCACTTGAATCATCTAAGGACACCTATAGAAATTACGATGCACGACAAATACAGGCCAAAGTATCTAAATATACTCAACGTTATTTCCATAGCAACGAACATTTTTCTAAATCTGGTGGATTTTTTATACCCAGACTTATTGATGGTGTCGTAAACACCTCGACAAAGGTAAGTTGATCGTTTTCTAAGGCAAAAATACCCAAAATTACATTTAATCCATCGATTCCACTGAGCTGCAAAAAGCACTTCGAACTGTTCTGCCGTTGAATTGCTTTATAAATTAATCATATAATTGACACTCTGATTTTGTTCATGCGCATCAACAAACAATCATTCAAAATGTAAATACTGGCGAATCATTAATATTGCATTTCCAGGATCCTTCGGGATCACTTTGGATAATAATGACACTGCTCTTCAAGACAACGTTTTGTTGTTGCTTATCACTAGGGACTGTGTCAATGAACCGAAAATGACGAAGGAAGTCTCTGCACACGAAATCGCATGCCTTCCCCGTTTTAAATGGAACATGATAGGAAAATTATATTGACATTGTTCCTTCGTCGCCGCACAAAGATACAAATTCCGAATCTTCTATTTGTCTCTTTGTTCAGTCTTTAATGGAAACGTTTCTTATACAAATCAGTTACCTTCGAGAAAATAAACAAATTAACTATTATGTTTAAAGATTCGGAGTATGAAGTCTATAGTTTTGTTGCACAAGGTCAATACTATTAATTGTGGTAATTCATATCACGTTTTTCATTTTAGAAAATCCTTTAGAAACTTTATTAACGGTTGGTAAAAAGTTGGTATTTGTGACCAAAATATAAAAAACAAACAATATTTTTTGCACCATGATGATTTTAATGCATGAAACGCTACGATATTGTTGTCTATCTGTATCTCATTCAATTACACAATAGACCTTTATAAATCGATTGATTGAAAATCATGGTACATGGACTACGGCCAGCAGATGGCCATTTTATCACATTATTATCCGTATGAGGAACACCTAAATATTGCTACTGTACGAGGATCAGCAAGTATTCATTCTGACGACAGTCATCTGAAGACATGCTTGACCTTTGTCCTTTATAATTTTTTTTCTTACAATTGTCGCATCATCTCTGAATGTGCATAGTGCCGTAGAACATCACGTTTCGATTCAGTGATTCAGAAATACAAACCCGATTAGTAGGCGGATAGCTCCTGACAGCTTGCATCTGACGAAACGTAAACGCGAATATATGTTAACACTTGATGTAAGAGCTACCGATAGTAATCAGTACCTCATGACTCATTTTTGTCCCGTCAGTTTATAGGGTCAGCGATAAACCCGAAGCAATGTTTATCTCCAATGGCAATAAGGCTACTACCCGTGGTGACTTTGGAAATTTTCGACCAGAATGGCCATTCGGCTAGGACCAGCGATACTTACATTGTCAACGTAACCAATATGAATCCCCAAAATAATAACTCCGTATATCTACATGCATCTGTCGGAGACAGGATTGAATTTTCTGTCAATCTAACCACCCCAGTTCAAGTACTCCTAATTCATCTAGATTCTCAAGTGTCGGATTTGTGGTACGAAGTCTACCAAAGTGCGAACAAGAAACCAAACAAGACCATGTACGACAACAACTTGAGTATTCCCAGTAGTTCCGCGAAAACCATGAAAGTAAACACAACATCTGACATAGAATATCAAAGTTTTATGATAGACGTCGGTAAATACCACCTTTTTATCGTTACTACATTACGTTAGTTTTCAAATTAAAATATAACGGCAGTTTTCTCTTGATAGACACATTATTTTGCAACACTTTTCTTCTCTTGTGTTCGTGTACTCTTTTTCGTTATAATCAATAATCTACTACTCTCAGGGTTGAAAGACATTTGGACATCGAAATATGGGTAAATGCGTAATTTGTACCTCTCGTCAAAAACTTTGCTCCGTAATTTAATTTTTGTATGAGTACAGTGCGAACTTAACTTCGAAATTCGAGAAGTGCACTAAATAAGTTATGGCTTTCTGTCTAGAATTTTGCGTGATGACGAGTTGATTCATGGTAAAAGTAGTATTTATTTTAATCAATATCATGGTGGCAGATAGGGCGTCCTCGTGATGCTTCTTGTCGCATCAAAAGTGTTGCCATTAGGGGTTGTCATTTAGAATATTTTAGGATGTCACGTCTATGAAGACAATCACTATTTATGCATCCAACACCGAGTAATATATAAAATTCATATCCTCACTATGTAGGAAGGCACAAAATTATTGTTGTTGTGTTAGGGAATGTAGTGAAGACAAATTACTGTTTATGTGAGTTAAATGTTAGGCTATAATTGTTAGTTACTTATTATTTCAAATTAAGCTGGCAATGTCGACCATGGTGGTTCCCACGGCATAATTCTATCCATGTCGTATTTATCCTGCCTGTACTGGGACGAACACAACCAGAGATGGCAGACTGATGGATGCTGGGTAAGAATGCAATCTTTCTATGGAATTCTGTGCTTTTTAAGAATAACCCTTCATACACATTGAAGGTGTTTGCCGTCTTTTACGACCAGGGAAAAGTAGCATTGGCACACTTTGAAGAAGAAATTAGGTAGTGTTATCTACGCCCCAAATAATATTCTAAACCGTTGAGTTCGCACCTGTTGAAACCTACTGACAAAAATACTATATTCGTGAGTTTTAAATCGGTACCTAATTTCTCAAAAAATAAATAAATTGTATAAAGAGTAAATACAAGTGAGAGTGCCTCGAAAGTGAGTCTTAAACTTTTGCTCAACTTTCCTCAAGGAATACTTTAACCTTTATTTTTCAACATCAAGAAAAAAAATTGGTATCAACATGTAAATTCTGGTACTAGAGAAACAAATCACTCAGAAGTTTTAACTCAACGGAGAAAAACAAAGTTTTCGATTTTCGAATAAGTGACTGGTGAAAAGTTTCCTCCACCTAGAACTTCAAAATGAGCCCCACAAGTGGTAGATCAAAAAAAAATTGTAAAAGTTTGAGAGTCCGAATATCCGTGCCCGAGGCACATTTTACTTTAATTAATGAGACTTGATTTATTCAAAATTTGTGACCGTAATAAAAAATATACGTTATTACAGAACTATTTGATATAACTGACGTTCCAAGTTTTTTACCTTTTAGCCCGATACGAATGCATCAACCGACGACTTCACCATTTGTGTCTGCAATCACCTTACATCATTCACCGCGGCTCACTTTGTAGTTCCGGTTAATGACATCAATTTTGGTAGCGTCTTCAACAAGGACATCACTCACAGCCCAGTGGTTCTTGCAACTGTGATATCTTTATTTGTTCTGTATGTCGGACTGGCGATTATCATGAGAAGAAAAGACAAAGAAGATTTGCGAAATGTAAGTTTATGGTACTGATATCGTTAGAAGAAATGCAAAGCTTCCCCTAAGTCATTGTTGGTTCTGAATCAGTACTAGGACCGATATCGATAACCGATGGACTTTTACGCCCACATTTACCACGCAAAAGCTTCAGGTGTTTAAGATCTGTGTACGTTGGGCATTGGCCAGGATTAACTTTCCTAGAACCGTCGGCTGGTTACTATTATAAATGCGCTTCAATTATTAGCCTCTTTCTCGTCGATGAATTTGTGTTTTACATGTCACGTTTATAATAATGTAGAAGTTAGAGAACACTTGCGTTTGGGTCAAATAATTCTCAACTCCGCACTTTTGCGCAATCGAAATACTTTGTCGTCTAATGAATACATATTATTAACACGATTTGAACTAATTTGGGATAATTGGATGATGAAGAAATACAGATTTAATCTACAAATGTAATCTCATCTGCTTTTCTTTTTACATAACGCACTTGTTTTTATGAGTAATTTTTATTATTGCAACATTTAGCTATCTGGTACCTAACACTTTTGAGAAATTTTAAAAATTTGAAAATCAAATTATCCCAAATTAGTTCTAATCTTGTTTATTGGTGATTCATTTTCACTACCTTTTCGAATGGGCAGGCCCATTAGTCTACGAATTGGATGTATTATAATGTAAAACTGTGACCATATAGCATGGGCTAATGACGGCTCAGGAAATGAAGCAACTTTCGTGGATTCGTAAGGAAAATTTATTGATATGGTTACTCATGTTCACTTATCTCGTGATAAGTGTTACATTGGTTACACGACCGATGTTATAAATAACCGTTTCTACGCAAACCGAAGAAATTTCATTTTCTTCTGATGTTACAGTGACGTGAACAAATAATCCCAGTGCCGAATGGATTAAAATGTCTCGCATAAGATTTGAAAGCCTGTCTGTTTATCTGTCTGTCTGTCCGTCTTACACGAGACAAAAATTCTGACCACTTTTAGCAATTGCATCTCAGATAATTTGTGTGCACGATTCTATTATTCATGGAAATGCTGACAGCTGAAGGCTAGTTTTGTGCATGTGAGTTTCCTTGTCATACTACTCACTACAATATTACCCCAGTGTCAACATATCACAAGAAAACAGATTCTTTCTTTATCCCACTCTATAATGCCAACCATTTCTTTTTTCAGTGGAGATCAGCTCCTCAGATTGATAACACATCCGATGAACGGTACTTTTATCGCATAACAGTCTTCACTGGCCTTAGACCCGGTTCTGGTACTACCAGCCCAGTGGCTATTCAACTATTTGGTGACTCTAGACAAAGTAGAACTATTCACCTTGTGGACAAGAAGCGCCGTTTGGTGAGTAATATCATGTGTATGATTTTCGAAATCTGGAAAACGAACTTAATTTCGTCAGCAACAGTAAAATTATCGTTATCGTACTGTATGCGGCTGATTCAAAGTCAGCTACTTGGCCTCTATGCAAGAAGTCATACAACAGTAAAAGATGTCTACACTGGTTAGTTCTATGGTGTAATATACATGATTCATCTATTAAACGCATCGTCACAAACAAACATTTAGTTAAACGTTGTTGTTGATTTGAAATGTACTATAATTCTTCTTCAATCAAGTAATTATGTGTACTGTTACATAATATTCCAGAACTTAAAAACGGGAAGTATTTGTAGCTTCCTTGTGTCAGAAAGATACCACCTAGGTCCAGTTCACTGCATGGACATAAGTCTTCGATTATCTGACGCGAAAGGGTATGATAAGTGGTATTTAGAAAGGATTGAGATAGTTGATGTACAGACAAAGGAACGGTGAGTCAATTATATTCCTGGGGACATGTAAAACAGATATTTAACATTAAAATAATTTACCGGTTTCGTAATATTTCTCTTATCCCTATGTTTCGCCGTGTTCTGAATTACACATCGAGTTGCATGTAAATAGTCAAAACAATATAATGCGGTAGCGAAGAATCGAAGGTTTATCAGCCTTATCTATTTTCGTTGGGTAATTGCATCACCGTAATTTCAGGTATTGGATAGATAGATCGATAGATAGATAGATAGATAGATAGATAGATAGATAGATAGATAGATAGATAGATAGATAGATAGTTGGATGGATGGATGGATGGATGGATGGATAGATAAATGGATGGATGGATGGATAGATATCAGTGAGAGCTGTATGTATGTTGTCAGATAGAGAGACAGAGAGACAGAAAAAGACAGAGACAGAGAGCGGGCGTGTGCACAAACACCATCATGTGCACAAACAAACATCATGTTTGTGTGTGCTTGTTTTGCATTGCTGTGATGTGATTTGTTTACGGAGTTTTAAAGATTCTACAATTACAATCTCGTATGATATTTTTTCTTCTACGTTTTAACATTCTAAACTGATCTGCACTGTACCTTCATCGTAGAGTTGCATTATGTTTGCAGGTTCAATTTCATGTATTATGATTGGATTACGCGGGTCGACGATCAAGAACCGAAGAATGTAAAGTTGACTGTTTCTGAAGGAGGCCACTTCTTGAGATTCGTTCATCTCCTATCCAGTCACATTCGCATTCAAGTTTACGATGAGTACATGTGGGGCTCGCTTATGACCCGACAAATGCCGAGTAACTTCACCCGAGTTCAACGTCTGTCGTGTTGCGCCGCCATGTTATGCCTTGCTATGATCGTCAACGCGATGTTTTACGAAACAGAAGATGAAGTGCAGTCGACGAAAACATTGAAGATTGCATCACAAAGTTTGTCGCTCGGCACAGTCTACATTGCGCTGATAAGCAGTCTAGTAACTCTTCCCGTCTCAATTACCATGGTAACGCTTTTCAAGAAATCAAGACGGAACATTAAGATTACCCCCACTACCAACATTGAAATTACTGGTCGAGAATGCGAAGAATCAGCAGATGTTCCTCAAAGTATGACATCCCGATGGTACAGAATAATCGCATGGGTTCTGGTGTTCACCTCGTCCTTTGTTTCAACCTTCTTCGTAATACTGTACAGTCTTGAATGGGGTCCAGAGAAATCCAAACGATGGTTGATAGCGGAGTTAACAACGTTGATCTCATCGGCAGCTCTTGTTGAGCCATGCAAGGTAAATATTTGATGTCCGTCTACATGCATACGTACATAAGGACGTACATACGTATGTATGTATCTATCTATCTATTTATCTATGTATGTCCACACTGTCTCCTTTTGAAGTATTATATCAGAATGTATGCGACTACGGTATCAGTTAATGATTTTGCTATTCTAAACATGAGTTCCAATTCAAGAAACAAACTGCTTGCCCTTCAACATTTTTGATATTGCCGACATAGTCCATGGGCCAGATAAGTCATTGGTACCATTTTAGGGGCAATTCCCCTAATACATTTTCTGGGAGCCAAAAGATATTTAGTTAACAGGTCACCGAAGTAGCTATCTGCCTGAAACGTTGTGGCCATGACAACCATACTTAAAATCATAAAAATCAAGAAAACGATATGAAACTGATTATCTAGTGAGTGATTAAAGATACATTTACATGATTTCAAGACAGACACTAGTACTTCACATCATGACCTTTCAGTTGCCCAAGGACCTTGAGCATCAAGGTCAACAGGTAATGCCAATGACATCTTCGAAGTTATGTAAAATCGAACATTTTTCATCAATACGTCTCTGCTGTATTTACATAAAAAGTAATAGAAACTCGAAGATTTATTCGATAATAGACACAAATGTGTGCTCTGTGAAAATGATTGTGTTTTACATCAGGGATGTTGTTGGTAGTGAGTAATTACCAAGGCAACCAATAGGTGTGTTTCAGTTATACATGTAGCCTATGAGGCAGACCCCAAATATAGTTATTGGTATGGTACCATTTGGGGTGAACAGGGGCAAATTCACTTTTATATTTTTGAAGACCGAAAATCTAAATTTTCAGAAAATTTTTTGGAGCTTAGTAGGTGAATACCATTGCCATTGAAACAAACACCTGAATTATTGAAAAGTCACATTTAGATACGGAAGTGAATATCCTTGTATAGTAAAATGTTTCATACCGAATTTGAGCAAATAAATATGATACGGTACACATCTCACCTTTCACTCAGCTGTTGATCTTCGAAGTCAAGGCCGGGGTCATATGAAAAAATTGGGTCAAAGTTCAAAATGTTGAAATTTTACCTTTAGTTTTATTGTCATATAATTTTCATTACAAGATGCAGCACTTTTAATTCAAATAAAGTAAGTGGCAATCTCTACGGCACCGTGCCACGACGATATATAGACATCCAGATACGTAGATCTTAGAGTATAGGAAGGTCGTTTGGCAAGTAAATACTAAAATGCCATGCTTGACAATTACTAGCTTCCCTTTTTATTTATGCCAAAACATTTCCTTCCACCGACCTGCTTTCAGGAAATACGGTAGGTCGGTCATCAACTTCTTTTTTATTGTTTGCTTTTAATCGGGTTCGACTCATCAAAAGAAGTCACAATTTGACAAAGTCGAGGAAGTGTGATTTATAAGAATGAGAAAAGAAATCAGATCGGAGGGTC
>LD343354.1:63447-78991 GCA_001465055.1 Ptychodera flava
GTGTGTGTGTGTGTGTGTGTGTGTGTGTGTGTGTGTGTGCAATGACAAAGCATAAGAGTCCCTATTGCCATTGTATTTCCATACAGGCGATAACATTTGCTGTGATATTTGCCACACTACTGAAGCTGCGAAAGAAACCCTTCGTATTTGAACTAGATGATGTGTACAGACAAGGAAAGGTTATGACGAACACAAGCGAAGGCCGTTGATGATCATCAAAGGACGAATGCCTCAGAAACTACCATGAAAAGGACTCACTACGACAATGAAATTTCGAAAAATATACGTACCTATTTCCAGTGTCTTGAGGGCTGAAGGAAATTGAGTATGGTTCATTTATGATGCTCTTATGCATGAATCCTATGTAAATTCAACGATCGGTAGTTATAGTCACAAGCATTCTAAGGTTTACACAAATATTATGCCTTTGAAGCGATTCGTAAGAAAACTATCCCAATACACAGTTTACTATTATGGAATACATCACAGTATAGGAAAACACTTTCGATTGTTGCACGAAAACATCTGCATTTTGAAATAACTTGAACCATCTTGTCAACATGTTTATAGATGGGGATTTAGCCGAAAGGTCCTGTTTGCTGATGTCACCTTTTAGTAAGTAGGGGGTACTGTAGATTGTGAGCTCGAATCCGCAAAAGAAGTTTCCGGGACTGTACCATCACGGCAGTCAGTAATCTGTCACACGTTTTACTTTTATTTGGTTTATAAGCGAAGTGACAGACTCATACTGACGAAAAAACTCTACGTAGAAAATAGTTTGTAGGGCAGAGATATTGCCCGTAGATTCTTCACACACTGAGAAGCAATATTACCTACGAAGCGAAGGTACAGTGTAGGTCTTTCAGTAACATTTGTTCAGGAGTTATTACGTTTGCAATTTTTGAGAACACGTATTAATTGGATTTCTATACAAGTCAAAGAGAGAGTTATAATTATCTATTAACTTCATTTTAAAGTTACTGTCTGGAATAGCAAACATAGTATAACATTCGATTCCGTCAAATAATTTATCTGTATACAAAAAATAAATAGAATTTCGTTGAAATTGTAAAATGTGACCCTATTCTTTCACTATTGATGTTAATTTGAGTCATCATTTAATTCATGCCAAATTAATAGATCAAGAAGGTATATTCACTTTTCAACCTCTGAAGAACCCTAACATATTATTTTCTACACAGATGTATTGTTTTCAGTAGTGAAAACGAGATTGCAGTATATTTGAAAGTTAATTTTCCTAATCCTGCCAATTGCCCTGATTGCTATTTTTATGTCGATTGTGTTTTCAGCGGTCGATATCAACTTAAGACATAATCGCAGACAAAAATTTGATCAATTTTAATGTCTGATGTTCACGGCATGTTGAATGTTAACACTGCCTTTATCATTGCTTGGCTGGTGATATCTAACACTATCAATACAAGAATAATTTCGTCGCCATCATCATCTTCATCATCAATGATACTATCACTTTTGTTATCATCGCCACTGAAACACATTTCTCGAAAATTTTCTGTTTTAGTTTTGGTCTTTGTATAATTTGTTGTCATATGTTTCACATATATTTCTATAATAGCAAGACTTCCTCAGGTTTAACGAATTAAATTCTCTAGACACAGCACTAACTTGTGTCTGCAAACACTTCTAGATCAGATACATATCGTTTTTATATTTCTTTGCTTTTAGATATTTTAGCTGGGTTGTAACATTAAATTGTCCAAGTGTGTTTCATTTCCTCCTCTTCCATCAGTTTTAAATACATTGCTGCTAATGAATGATAGCACTGTGTAATTTTATTCGGTTTTTAGACGCCATTAACCCATATTCTCCGTGACTTACTATACTTCCTGATGTCGTAATAATATCTGTGACCCACAAACTTGTGAACAAGCATTTCTTTCCTAATGTTCTTTTAAAAGGAGAAATGTGACATTAACAACACTTCCTAATTTGTTAATTTGTTTGTTATATGCTTTCTGTAATGTATTGTATGTCAATGTACGATTTTCCGTTAACCTAGTCACTCTCCTTTACTTCGACAATTATTACTATATATAAAATATGGCAAATGTGACCACAAATCTCTAAAGGTAGGTAGCAACAAATGGAATCTCCTTCACTTCGACAAATCCAGTCTAACAGTGCTTATACGCTATGCCAGTACGCTAAAATAAGCTTATTTGATGTAATCATCTTGGGCACATGAGACATTGACAGTAAATATGTAAATACAACTATGATACCGAATCCAAGAAAATAAAAAACACATGGCCATTCTTTTCAGTTCAGTCATAGACTGTAATCGGATTATTATGCGTCTGCTGATGAAAGCGACAAAATCAGATGATTGAGATTTATGCAAATATGCTGAAAAATTGAATTTAACAACACGGTAACATTAATGAGCAAGACTCAGATTGCCAAGTGTCACCTTTGGAAGTATTTCCATTTGTTGTGTTTGACATTTTCATTATTTATCGATGAGATATATCGTTGTGTGAAAAAATTATATTCGTTACGTTGTTTCCATTATTACACGTAACACGTCGCCTTTACTTTGTTGCACTATCAAAAGATTAACATCACAGTTTATTATTGAGAAACCGTTATCAGTTTCTAGGGTGTAGTAAGAGAGACAATTAAATGCATGCCGTGAAAAGAGCAGTTTGAAGTCGTAATAACGGGCGAAATCAGAAAGACAGCCTGTGCGTCGCACAATTTCGAGAACTAAGATTTCACTTGCGGATGCATCCTTGGTTTTTTGTGTCAGGTGGACAATCATCAATTGATGTAAACGTTGGTTATATCATGGACTCAATATATTTCATTATTCTTTAACAGAAAAGAAAGTTTTAAAACATTTCTATCAGAGGTTTTGAAATGAAGGCTGCTATCGCCGGTAAGCATTATAGCACCAAAGACAAAAAATTTCATGCACGGAGTGATTCTAAACGTCGTTAAATAATAGTTAAATAGTAACATTATCACCTGTCGACATTTGCTTTTCAGTCGTCCAAAAGGAATGATTGCGTTATGACCACACCTTAACATATGATTTCTTTGATTGCTTTTCAGAATAAAGGCTGCCCTAAACGTTGGATATTTCTTGTAATTCTTTGTATGTCAGAAAATGCACAATACCTCCGACTAAAAGTAATTTTTCTGCAAGATACAACAGTGACTTGACAATAGTTGCATATTTGGATCATGTTATGTCCGTCACGTGACTGCTTCAATTTAATCTTGTTTCACTACCGACTTACTTGAGCCACAAAGCTTAACTTACGTATGATTACCTTATCCATGGGAAATTACAACAAAATTACAACAAAATTACGTTTTGGCATTTATTTGCTCTCATTTGATGCATAAATTGTTTGTTATTTAATAGTAAATAGCTAAATGCAAACACAACTTACTCTAAAACGAATGTGCCATGTGATAAAACATGGGATGGAATCATTCCATTCAATGTTGGAATGATTATAACTGGAATGGAACGGTTCCAAATTGCAATGATATGGTTCCAAATTGGAATTCAATGTTTTTTACATTTGAGTGGTTCCAAATTTGAATTCCGGGTACATATGTCAATTTGAAGGGGGTTTCTCAGACTTTTGAAAATGTTGTTGCAAAGTTATTGCTTGTATGGTATATACATGAAATTCATGTTTAGAGGCTTTCTAAGGGGCAGATGGTTAAATAGATTGGATGGGGCTGGAGGATTGAAGGTATGAAAACTTTTTAATTGCCCTATTTTTGCTGTGAATACAGAAGTTTCAGCAGATTAATGTTACACTAAGAAAACAAGCTGAATGACACTTTAGAAACACAATCCTGCAATGATGGACAGAAATAATGTACTACACCAAAGAACAGTCCAGTTATCTTTTTTCAAATCACTAAATGGTTCCAAATTATGCCTATATGAGAAAATTGTTTCTGAGATGATCGAAGCTTAATGTGACGATGTTGTTTTATATTTAAGCATGTTTTGGTTTAAATAATTGAAGATTTTCTGACACAAGAAGTATCCAAAAAGGGCATAGCCTTGCGTTACGTAATTACTTATAGTGTGTGTTAACCGTTTTGAACACGTTACCAACTATTTAAATATTTGACTTCATATTTGACATTTCTTTTTTAGATATGTATTATTACTTAAAGTTTTTTCGATCGATCACCAATTTGGTAATTATGCATCAATCTCATTTTCACTTAAATTGTTGAACAAAGCAATTTTTAATGGTTATACACAATTGTAGTTTCTTACTTGTATTAGACGTAATAAAAGGCCATTGTTGCCTTTGACGATCAATGGAGGTCGGACATTATTCTTGTGTGGGTTGAGTTCAAGTAATGGAGACATGAGAGACAGCGGCTCTATTTCTTTACACTTTATTACTACAGCTACGCTGTACTACCACTACAATAACATAATTTATCAATGGATGGATAAGTGATGACCATTTCCTGTGGTGAGCGATGCGCTTAAAGTATACGTGTACACTTACACACGATGCATTCACTGAATGTGTAAGTCCCGCCATATTTAGAGGCTTTTCCGTTTGACATGAGGCTTATATACCCCGGTTCTGGTTTTCAATGAAATTGGCATTAATAAAACAAACATTTACACAGGAACTGAAGCTTATTTGAGCAGTTTTAAACATTTCTATTTTGTTATTTTGACGAAATACGGGAAAAGTTACATGTTTTGACTTCAATCATGGCGACATTTTCAGGAAATTGCCGAGCTCGCCCCGTTTTAGCATATGTAACTGTGACGTCACTAATAGAACGCCCGATGGCGACTTAATGCAGTGGCTGTGGCGATAGCTTCATGAGCGAAATCATTGCAACTGCGAATGTCATCGTCACCGAAGAAGACAACGCCAACTGATTACATAATACCCTTCAAAATTTACGGGCTTGTAGTAAAATAGAACCTCAAGATAAACGACAACAGGAGCAGAACTCTTGTTGACCGTCAATGACGAGACCACAGCTGCACAGTCAAAGTAACCATGGAGGTAGTTAGTGCACTACCGTACACACAATACAAGCCACCAAATTGTGAACGAAGACTGGAGTTGCCATCCCACTTCTTTATTACTTCTCAACATAACCTGCCTCTTTCAAAATCTGTACTCAAAATATACGTTTTTGATACATGTAGTTGTGATCCAGCTGAATTGTCCACCGTTAAACGTTTTATAAATCGATCTGATCTACAGCTGGAAATGGAACCAGCTGAGTGGGAGTCACCTTAGCATAAAAACCCAAGAAGTTTCTCGCCGCAAAGTCTGCCTCGCGTCATAAAATAAGTACTTTTAATGGAGTTAGGCACTTTTAAAACTATGTAACTGTGGAGACGTGTTGTCAAGCCAAAGTCTCGGGAAGAGATGCATAAAAATTGACATGGTGTAAATATCCGGCAGACTGATCACCTGCCTGATCACTGTCACCCGTGGTTTATCCCGCTCTATGCGCCCCACAGACGTGTGCACATATGCCTCTCCTTCTCAGGCATATGTACACACGTCTGTGGGGTGCATAGACGCACTGGAGCGGAATAGACCACATGTGACTGTGGCCTGATCTAGTAATCGGGCCCGGCGGCTTAGCCGTTACACTGGCCATTTCTATGACGGAGTGATCAACTACGCTTCCGCAGGTTTTTTTCTTGATAAGTATCAGCGATATAAAGCACAGTGTCCATTGTTCCATAACGACGAAATTTTCAAAGAAGATAAAATATTTTTTAAGGGGAGGGCAGAAGGGAACAGATGACGACAACACAACTGCTTCGTCGACAGCAGTGAAACTTCTTTGCGGTCGGTGAGTTTAGGTTTTTGCAACCTCGCTCACCAGTAGCTGGTGAGCGAGGTCGCAAAAACTAAAACTCACCGACCGCCTCACCGTAGCGTTACAAATTTGCAGCTAACATGAAATGTAATACTTGAATGTGTTTTTTTTTATTGACAATAACTTTCGTAATGCGGTTGTATCGCCTTTGAGTTCTGCCTGGTTGATGAAAAACACAGCCATGAGTAAAACTAGGTCGCCTCTATATGTTTTTGGCGACCTGTAGCGGTCTTTCTGCTGTTCTCGCTCTTGCCCACAGTTGATTGTGATGCATGCGAACACTTCGCCTGAATGCCCCCTTTCCAACCCTTTCTTGTAATTTAGACAAATACTAATACGGCATCCTAAAATGCATGTTAAACTGGCAATGGCTGCGGTTAATTCAGCCGCTATGTTGAAGGTACAACGGTAAGCATTTGCTATGGCCGTGGTAGATACGCTCACTCGTACATTCAATTAATAATCCTGGCCAGTTTTCGCGTATCGGATCAAATGAACCCAAAGCCCCTTTTACCTTTTAATTGATTTCGAGAGAGCAAGCGAAACAAAGAAAGAGGCACATTGACATACAAAGAAATCATACAATCAGAGCAAAGTTAATGTTAAATCAAACAACAAGGGGCATGAAACATTTCAGAGATGCTCAAAATAAACCTAAAAAGTTTTGTTTTGAAAGTTCAGGAGAAAGCTGGTCTTCTGTCAACCATTAGATACCGATGGAACTATTTTTGTGTCGAATCCTGCTTTCAACAGAGCTTCAAATACCGTTTTCTTGTTGGTTGTTGGCTGGTACATTGTTAGCCAAGGGTTCAAATTAAAGGGAATTTACTATTTGAAACAAATATTGTAGAGTCAATTCTC
Organism: Ptychodera flava; assembly: GCA_001465055.1. Lineage (NCBI taxonomy): Eukaryota > Metazoa > Hemichordata > Enteropneusta > Ptychoderidae > Ptychodera > Ptychodera flava. The sequence goes on from LD343354.1 coordinate 70,198, forward strand.
GGAAATGCAGAGAAAATGAGACTGGTTCTCCAAGTTTCACATATGATTACAGCGGTAGCTATCCAGTCTCCCAGCTCAAAAAATTCGTGCTTTACCTCTCTATGATCAAGACGCTCCTAACATGCCTAACTGCCCATTCTTTTGCGAGTAAGTACCATTTCTTTTGCACATACATACTTTTTTTCCCAAACAGCATACTTCTGAAAACAACAGATTCGCGTTCCCTGTGTATGCATATTGTTTAGTTTGACAGCGTTTTGCACTAAAATCTTAGTAGTAACTTTCCAGGGAGTAGCTGTTCTCAAGGTATCTTATACAAAAAATGATACTTATTTGATAAGTATGTTATGTCGTCAAGACAACAAAAAACGAATTAATAAGTAGATTTGCATGCATGCAAAGCAGAAACAAGCCTTATTAGTGGCAAATGAACAAAAAAGCTAATTGTGTCTTACGAGTATGTTTTCGAACTGTCTTCATTAATTGTCTTTTACGAGCTTTGTTTTAATCCAAAGCAACGAATGAAGGTAAGAATTTAATGAGTCGGATAAGAAAATTTGATTGTTGCATGTAAATAGTAGAACAAGAGCTATATGGTTGGATGAATATTTTTCTCTTTAATTCATATTTATTGCTTGCAATTTCATTTTTGAAAATCCATTTGACAAATTGCCGTTCTAATTACCTTAGTTTGAACTCGAGTGGTTGTATGAACCTCTCTGATCATCTCATAAATATTAGTGGGTATTGTTTTCAACCATGGAATGCAAATAATAATGAACAGTTTTCGATGGAAACATTCTTACATTTTTCATCGTGCACCCTCTTATCACAAATACGTTCCGAAACATTTGAAAAGTATGTTTCCATGTGACAACATTGAAATCGACTGGCTGCACCTGCTTTAGGCGTTACACATTCCTTTCAGTCAAGGACGGTTCATCGCGCGCTGTTTTGTGCTCTGTGATTGGTCCGTTTTGTGTTTCAACAGCAGATCATTCTGTAAATTGCTCAACGAGTGAGTGTTTCTTATCGCCAATAGTACCCTAACTATTAAAGGTACGATATTATGTCGATTACATTTTTTTCATTATATATGCTGGGTCGGTTGTGAATATTCATCACGTGTTCACTTTACACTTTATAACCATCTCTTTGTGCGGGAAGATGATCGGATGATATTAAACCTATCCATAGAAGACACGCACCTTTCTACGAGTGGTATCGCCAATAAATGATGACGTAAAAATCGCCGTATGCATAACACAGACCAGTTTGGTTAGTCTGGTTCCCTGACCCATTTTCCCCGGTAGAGGGCGTGGGGAAAAATTGGAACCCCATTTTCCCCCACGCCCTCTACCGGGGAAAATGAGTCAGGGAACCAGACTACAGTTTGGTTTCATTACAAATTCTACAGCTGGCTGTGCTGCTGAAGAAGATAGCGTCAGGCATGGGGTAATGTTGCAGTCAGAATTTTGACTACATATTAATGAGCTCAGTCACCTGACAAGATCATATGGTCAGCACATCTGTACAATAGCATGCTCGGAAATTAGTTAACGAAATATCGAAGGCTGGGGTTATTTGCACGGCTTCACTTTCAAGTCTCCGACTCAGTTCTTCTTTGATAGCATATATGAGGTGAAATGGTGATTATCGTCTTTGACTTTTCCTCAGACGTGACTTGGTGACCATGGTGACAGACTATCTAGCCCTTTTTGGCATGCACGGCGATGACTCAAACATAAACGACTTTTAGTTTTTCCATTCAATGTCGACATATGATGCTTGGCTCGGGAAACGATGGAGGTAAAATTACTCCATAGGCATACAAAATCTAAATTCAAAGGTAGCTCCAAGTTTGAAACAAACACGATTGGAACTAATTTGGGATAATTGGAATTTCATATTTTTAAAATTTCTCAAAAGTGTCAATTTCTCTTTAGCTGATTGTTTGAATATTACAAATTACTCATAAAAAAGGGAAAAAGGAAAGCAGATAAGCTTACATTTGCAGATCAAACAGAGATTACTTCACCTTCCAATTATCCCAAATTAGTTCCAATCGTGTTAATAAAATCAACGCAATCACTGCATTCGTACTACAGAACAATGATAGCCATGCTTACAATCCACACCTGACCCTATTTTCGTTAGCAGCGCAGACAGCAGGAGAAATTGATCAGGGAAACAGACTAAACACAAACGTCCAGTAATTACGGCATTGACTAATTGATAACGTTAAAATAAAAGAATTGTCACTTTCTTTGAATTACTTTCACAACTTTCGACTGCTTTGTGTTTGTGTCGGGTGAAGCACAATTAACGGGGGGGGGGTGCAAGTATAGGGACTAGCTGACCGATTTGTCATCACAGCAATAGTCCGTCTCAGTCTGACACAATATCACCACCATGACATTTTATACATCAAATTTGTTGTCATGTACAAAATGAACCTGAAGCGATTGCCTTATTCAACTCTTTCCTGTACTTAAGTTGTCAAATGCAGTATGTTTTTACATAAAAGAAGTCAGCGTACATTCAAATGCAAATAGCAATCGATATGATTGTCGCCTATAACAAAACTCCGAAAACCTTCTACGCTTTCTTTTGCATTATACTTTTTTGTTGTTGAAATCACACCAGTCCTGTACTGTTTGTGCATACACTATCAGAAGCTACCATATACTAGTACTGCGTTCTCTCTGAGATCTCCTGCTGTCTTTGCCATACGGCTGTAATGTAGCCCATTCAGGTAAAAATTAATCAATATGCTTTTCACAGCATCAGGAATGTTGTATTATGATAGAAGAAGAATGCACTTTATTTGATGAAAATCAGAAAGTAATTTTGAAGATACGGATTTTTGAAGAATTAAACTTTCTGCATTAATTTAGAAGGGTCTTTGTCGTTCATGACCATTGTTGCATAGGAAAGACAAAGGCGCTAAATTTGGTGAAATTTAGACAAAGAAAATTTGTTAAATGCCAGTAACTTTGCCATTTCATTTGCATCAAATCTTCAGCTAATGTAGACCAATAGTACAGAGTTATGTATACTTTCGCATATCGACACACACATTGCCATTGAACCATGATATTTTATTAACAGTTATTTCAATACAGGGCGGTTCCAACTTTTGCGTTCGCTCCAAACATAGAAAAGTTAGTTTAAATGAACAAATGATAGTTGGTCATTATATTAAGAGGCCACAATGAACACGATTGGAACTAATTTGGGAAAATTGGATGAGAGTAATTATAAGGAAAATGTAACGAAAACGAAATTTTTACAGCTGAAATTTTACAAAATGATAAAATAGTGTAAAATTTGAAATATTGTTCTCATCGGACAAAACAACGAAAAGACAACGATTATTGCATACCTATTTCATCGGATTCATTTTTATGAAAATAATTTCATTTTTGTGTAAATGTACTGAAGAAACGAGACAAAATGCTTAAAATTTCTCTAATCGACGAATTTTGAGTCAGGGCACTTTTGAAATGCCCCTGACTTTTTCATGAATTTAAGGCTTCATAAACATAAAATTGAGTCAGGGCACATTTTAAAAGACCCTGACTGACTTAACTGTAAATCAATCGAAAAGCTTCATTTTGGTCGAAGAAAAATGACAAAGTGACATTATTACTAGTGTTTCAGTAATGAAGAAACTACAGACAAACTCTCATATTTTCATTCAAATGTGAATATTAATCATATGTTTTGAACAATATTGCATTAGATACTATCATGCACTGATTCTTACTCATAAGATTTCAACAGCGTCGTAAATTTTGTATAAAATTTTAAAGATGGTAAGCAAATATGGTGTAAAATTAGAGAAATTTCTAAAATTCTTGAGAAATTTTGCCAATCCAATTATCCCAATTTAGTTCCAATCGTGTTAATACTGGATCAAAAGGTTAAGTTGGTAAAATTTCAAAAGTCGTATTTTTGATGCTGTTTCCAGATTTTTCGGCCGAGTGTCAATGGTGACCCCGAATTTTAAAACTTACATAATGTCCCCTACAACTGTGGCTTTCATAATAGAACAATCCTCATTAGCCTCCGGGGACGCGTTGGTAGATTTGAGTTTGACCCGGCTCATTAGCAAAATGGCGGCCATGCTTATCAGTCGGGCAGTGTGTGGATTTGAGGCCCGTTTTCAAACTTTGAGAAGTCATTACTCAATCGTGGCTTATTGTATTGGACTAAACTTTCACAGGTTATAGTATATTTCCTATGGGAAGCAGTGGGCTATTTATTTCTTTACTAATTTATTTGATCACACTCAACATACGGACTAATAAAAATGGTACAACTGTAATATAGTGTGTTCCGAACACATTTGTCACGTCACTACCGTTGCTACTGTGAGCTAAACTCTGAAACGAAAATTGTCATCACCGTCGTCATTACGTTATTGTTTAACACACTCTCAACTTAAAAGTCTCATTCAGGCTTGGACCTAACATTAATGCTTCACAATGAACTTTGTTGTAGGCAAGTTATCTTGAATAATTGGCTGCAATATCTCATACCTTCCTATCTTTTATATTTTACATCAATATCCATATGTAGCATGGCACAGTGTTTTGAGCAATTGTTATCCTTTTCCGTTGACTCTTCGCGATTTATTTCTTCAAATCACATCGGATCATAAAATGCTGTAGAATGGTGTCAACGGAACGGACGTTTGCACATGAGACTCAACGGTCAGTGCAGAAAAGATGTGAGGTTGGATCGCCGGAGTGGCCGGCACATATACCGTTGGTCCTGTCCTGACCGGTCTTTCAGAGCGTAATGACAGCTGGTTTCGTTTATGTCACCTTCTTTTTGTCACCATTCAACATTTGACGTACTTTTGGTGTTTTTCAGTTTTCAATTGTTGACACTTCGTTTTCAGTTTTCTATTAGTTCAAATTCTGGTGCTGATTGGTTTAATTTTCGTCGAGAGATTAATTTTGTTTCCTTTGTGGGTTCCAAGCGTGCCACTGGGACAGTCTTACAACTGATGACACGCCAAACGTTACTGCTGAGGAGGTCGCCGTCGCTGATGTGTGACACAGGAAATGCACAAACCAGACTAAGAAATTTGTCAATGCTAGTGGCAGCATATGGACCCTACAGAAGCCATTGACTGCAAATTTTGTGCACTGCTGTATTCACTTCGTAAAGTGGTGGAATTGCAGCAATGTATGTGAAATGTTTAACGATTATTGTTCACATTTTCAATTCAATACCAATGGAATATTTTATTTCAATATTTAGTGATGGACGACTTTCATATTAGCTGTATTATGATGAAAAGTCAACACATATCCTTGGTATTGTAAAACGGCAGCAAACATGACAAACTTTAACAATAGATATCTAACACGAACATAAGCTTATAACATTCTTACCGACAAAAGTTCTTTAGTAACTGGACAAATACAACAAATAATATGAAAGTATATTAAAATATTAATAAACCTGCACAACAACACGACAATAAAAGAAATGAAAAAAAAGCTATTAATGCAGGGCCATAAATTGAATATCCCCATGTCTAAATCGATGTACAGTCAGTACAGCTAGATAATACTTATCACAAGCCAAGAATTCGTTATTTTTTGCAAAGTACAACAAAGTACAAGAAGTTTTCCATAACGATTCTGCGTTTAAACTTTTGAAATACTTTAGGAATAATATCAATACGCCGTGGGCAAGTTGCCAATCTTTTCCAGTCTTCCGTCGCGTGAGCGAGGAACAAGGCGTTCATGTTCGTATATGGAGCAAATGCCAGACAACCGCTCCGTCTACAGGTATACCTTCCGCAAAGTTATACACTATGTCAAAGATAGCATAGGCCTAGAAATTTACCTCAGACAAATGATACGCTATTTTTCGGGAACAAAAATCGACTTAAGGTAGAACGCACCTCGGGGACAGATATTCGGACGCTCAAACTTTTACAATTCTCTTCTGATATACTACATGTGGGGGTTCATTTTAAAGCTCTTGGTGAAAGAAAACTTTTCACCGGCTTAGTTTTTCGGAATTCGGAATTTTTTATTTTTCTCCATAGAGTTAACACTGGGATGGCGGCCATTTTGAATTTCTAATATCGGTAAATCTTGGGTGATTTGTTTCTCTAGTACCAAAATTTGCACGGTGACCCCCTGTTTTTATTCTTGATTTTGAAAGAGAATGATTGAAAGATCCCTTGAGGAAAGTTAGAGCAAAAGTTTAAGTCTTTCACTTTCGAGGTGCATATTACCTTAATCTCGACGGTGCTAAATCTGTGTAACGTTGCGCCTAACCCTGGTTACGATGCTTAAAGCCCCTACTCAATCATCAGATTTATCTAATATAAATATTATGTATTTGATAAAATATTCAATGGAAAACAAAAGAATGGCAAACTGTTAATGAGATATTGACACATTTAGTAATGCGAGAACCTGGGATTGAGAAGGGCGCCTTTAAGCTTACGGAATCCGTAACGCAACCAGCTTCGTGTTCGTTGTTTCCGCAAATTATTCATGTAATTCCTTAGGAATATACAGGCGGTACAGGCGGTGTTTTCATTGTTCGGATTATTATTGTCGTAATCTATGAAAATATTGATTTCATTTACATGACATGTGGAGGCCTGGACATGGGTGTACACTACACTTGACCCCCCACCCCCCGTTGCAGCGGAAACCATATGTATACCACATGAAAGTACACAGAGCGTCGAAGGTTTAGGCGTCGGCGACGTCTATACGAATACGAACTGACTTACCGCTATAATCGATGTAGTAGGGTTGTTGCAAGATTGACTTTTAGTTACACACAAGGCGGTCTTTGCTGATCCTAGCTTCACTGCTAGACTACAGCTACACTTATACCAGGAAAAATACCTCAAACACAAACTGGGGGGAAGAAAATACTTTGCGACGGATGAGAAACCACAATCGCGTTTCGAAAAGTAAGCGTCAAAGGATCACGTATCACATAGGCTTACACAACATATTCAACTACATCTCGCCATAGCTTCCCCTTCAAAGAATATCAAAAACCACTATATTACAATAAACGCTTGCTACACAGACAAAAACTGTACATACACAATTTAAAGGGATATAAGCTGTAACTTGTGGCAAGTTTTTCAGTATTCTGCTTCTGTATATCAACTACGTGCCTGACCCTAATCCGTTTGCCATGCTGAAATTTCGAGTATTGTTTTTCAATACAGCTTGTATGTATGTGTAGTGATCATTGTTTATTGTTTACAAATGAATTCTAGTCCGGACTTGAATACAATTTTCAACAATAACAATATAGATTATACTCATATAGGTTGTGTTGATATGCTAAATACTTGGCATTAAATTCCAGTTTAGGAATTCAATGCAGAAAGTGTAGGAAAACCACAAAACAAAAGTTCTGAAAAAATAGCCAAAAGATACAGCTTATGGAACTTTAATAGCTGAGTTGAGGAGCTTCTTTTCCTCTATGTATCGCGTGGTTCCGGGACAAACTCAGGCTTACTGCCAATCGCGTTCACTCAACACATGCGCAAATCTACTTCTCAGGGTGTTCATTTCACTAAAGCGTTGAAGACTTGATGGGGAATCTTTGTCAGAACTTTTCAAATACCAAGTGACATCAATGCGTGAAAACCTTGCTGAAATGACTTTATTTTACACAATCACCGACTTGAACCAAGCGTAGTTTAGAGGTAGTTTTCTGTAGAATTTGTAATGTGTTGAATTTATATGTATACAATATCTAATCATTTTGAGTATTTGATCGGGACCAAGTCGTCAACGTCAATCAATCTCGAATGCGAAGAAGAGTGTGACTGATTATTGTCGCTTGGTTATTTTACCGCTTCCGTAGTGACCATCTGCACACCCTGGAAACAAGCGTTATCTTGATAGCTTCCTTAAGACAGTTATAACAAAGATGTGTTCTTTTCATCCATATAGGGGTGAAGATAATCCCCTCCTTCCTGTTGCGATGCATTGCATCTCGCAATACAATCTCTGCTTGGGAGCCGCACTGATTACATACTTCCGTACTTATTGTGTAATTACTGTCGCATTTATCACTGAAGTATGCTAATTTATGCTAATTATCACCCGATATTAAAGCGAACATATTTCTAGCCTTGAAGGAGTTTGTAAGGAAGCAGACCGTTGATTACCGTAGATCGTCCTAGGTCATGCTAGGTCGTGGTAACCTGTTTTGTGTAACCTCCTGATTTAGTTCATTCCAGCATTCCATACATACTGGAAACATAGTTTAAAACCTTCACCGAGGCCCGAGAGTATCTCTGCGCGCATCACATACATTGAGTGTGCTCCTTCACGGGGGGGGGGGCAGTTGGATCGCAGCATAGAGGACTGAATATTCCACTATGTGAGGTGACTCTTTGTGAAGGAACATTCAAAGACTGACAAAAAAATCCATCAATTTTTAATTTACCTGATTCAGATAATTTCACAGTAAGGGACTGGTAAGTTTCTACGGCAGAGGGGTGGGTGGGGTGACAATGGAGAGTTTTTTTCCGATCATTAACAAATGGTTGATCCCCTTATTCTGTTTCGGTGAAATTGTTGACATGTCGGTTGTAGTACAGGAATTTCCAATTTTCAATTTTTAAGTGTGGATACAGTATTTTGAACGAGCTGTCAATGTGTTTCACACTTTGTATGCAAAAGCAGATGTCAAGATGTTTGTACATAAATTGATGTCAAAATATCAAAGAGGGAACAGCAGTTAATCAAAACGTCAGCGGATAATTAGACTGTTGACA
>LD343354.1:85207-103223 GCA_001465055.1 Ptychodera flava
TCGAATGCTTTAGCAAAATCGGTATAAATGATATCACATTGTGATTTGCTGTTAACTGCTAAGAGGAGATCTTTCATAAGAATAGATAAATTAGTGATACAAGATCTGCACAAGATAAAGCACTATGTGAAGGTACATACTAATTTTCCAATGTATTCCTTGGCTGGGATTAAGAAAATAGCTATTTCTGTTTTTAATAACTTAAACGGTGTGTCTGTTTTTCATCGTTTTGCATGTAAACGGAAGAATTGCTGTAACGACGTCTAACCCGACTCTCCAAAAGTGCACCGACTGAGACCATTAAAGAGGTATTGATTGTACAATTATGGTTCAATGTCGACGAAACGTTTTGCTGAGCTTTGTCAAGAAATATCCGTAAGGTGAATCTCAAAACTTACATATCTGGGCATGGCATAGGCAAAATCTTTTCAAGTCCTGCGTCTTTCGAAGCTGGTCGCAGCTAACCGCATGGTGGCGTCATTACCTATAATCTTAAGGTAAGTAGCGCACAGCAGTATTTCGTAACGATTAGCGTAAGTCAGATCTTACTACATGTATTTTGTTTGTAGAATTTTACCCGGTAATTTTAACCGACATGTAGATCCTATCGGGTCGGGACAAACTTATTCTGCCGTTGATGTAAGTGACCTCATCTTCCGTACAGAAGTAGGTTCGTAACTTTCAGGTTGTTCGCTAATTGAAAAATTAAAAAAAAAATTGTTAAACTATTTCTTTCCAGATAGAGAATAAAAGTGATCGGGCACCGCACAAAAATATGTACTAGAGAAACAAATCCAATGCTTACCGACACTAAAAAGTCAAAATGGCTGCCATCCCAATTATAAGCGGAGCTTCAAGATGAGCCTTGACAAGTGCTAGACCCAAAAAGCCACGATCATGGACTAATTTTATAATTGGGATAATTTCATCTTCATATTTTTCAAATTTCTCAAAAGTGTTAGATGCGCTATTGTTGAATGTTGCAATATTACAAATACCTTACAAAACAAGCGTATAACTTAAAAACTTGAGAGCTCACACTTGCTGATTATACCGACATTACCTCACCACCCAATTATCTCAAATTACTTATAATCGTCTTAAAAGTATGTACATTTTTAGAGCCAAAATATCTGTCGCGGCGAGTGACAATCTACCAAAAGAAACACCAGAGTACAACCTGTGTTTTATTGGGAAAACCATGCAGTGTTTTCTCACGACAGTTATGTTTGTACAAATGGCGTATTCGAAAATGCCCTGAAACTTTGAAGGTTTCCTAAAGTGCAAATATTGATTGTTAAATCATGTACTCTAAAGATAGACTAACCAGCGTCTATCTTTACGTGTGATAATGACCCATGTGACGGTACCCGTTAATTCGCTGTTGTTTATATTGATACCGTCCACCAGAAAAGTTTTAAAAAATCCTACAGTTCTGCTTTGATGACGTATGTGATTAGGGGTGTATGCACCGAAAATAGAAAAAGAAAAAGACGACAACTCAACCGAGCAAATAATACTTTGTGGTTTGGTCTCCATGGACACTAGTGCAATTTTACGTTCATCTTTTGAAAGCAGACTGGTAAATTTTGCAAACAGAACTGAATAGCAATGATGTAGTGAAGCATTCTCTAGCAGTTAAAATCTGCCCTTTACTTTGATGCATGGGACACAATTTGCTTTTTTTTTCCATGAACGCAAAGAAAACAAACAAACAAACAAACACTGACATACTACTTCTACCAAAGAAAGTACGGTAACCCTGTTTTGGAAAGTTTTGCATACTTGACTGATTCAATGAGTTAATGAACGTAAAAGAAAATTGTATTTTTCTCAGTTTCGTACGGACGTATCTACCCAATAAATGACATTCGACAAGTAACGATGAAATCGACAAAATGTTTGTGGATACTCAGAACATATTGTTTCTAACAACTGCGTCAGAGAAGGCACTGTGTCTCAAGGCGCGTCGTGGTGGTCTCCTGATAGGCTAGGCAAGGAGCAGCCAGACTGACCGCATGATGGCGCTGTTACACAAAATCTACTGATGTGCGCGTAACTGCACTGAAGCGGACAAATGATTAGTCTTCGTTTGTTTGTGAGGTTTTTGATGAGAACTTATCACACTATTTTAAGTGACAGTTCATTCTTTGAAGGAAAAAAGTATTTTCATCTTGAAAACTGCTGCGTTTGGAAGAGCACCTTCAAGACTGTTTGAAAGAGCTGTTAATGTCACCAAAGAACATAATTGCGTCACAAACGGATTGGAGAATTCGCGGTGAAATCGTCAGCGAATATACACATAGTCCATTAGTGACACTCAGAGGAAACGCTGTGTACCCATGCTTGTATCCGAAAAAATTCAAAACACCCCTTATCTGAGATTTTCTACCAAGAAAGACACCTTTCATATGAGAAAATTGGAGGAAAAAAAACCAGACTCGCATGACGCACGCGCAAATTTATAAACTCTATTCTATATGTATAGTTTATCCGTATTCCGGTGAATGTTATAGGAAAAGTAACGACATAGCAATTATATTTCCGCTACAGTGCTATCATCCGCAAACAATCATCTTGGAGTTGGAGAAAGATACTTGAAAATACAGTTCGTACAACCATTATGTTGTTTAGAGCAATGACATCAATGTAGTCTATTGTTGTTGTCTGTACCAGCTTACCTCAATTACAGTGCAACGTGATAACTTTTGAGAAAAGAGTGTACATTATGACATATTTAAAAATCGAATTTTCAAGTCAGCGCTGATATTGCCCAACATCTAAAACCACGGCATGAACCAGATTTCAAAGGGACATTCTATTCCTTTCAAGGACCAATTCTTCCAAAAACGGACCCATTTTTGTGCTTTCACAGACCTAGATAGTAACGACCCCCTCCCCCTTATTCATGATTATTAGGTACAGGCGTGGGTACCGATTTTCCCTGAAAGTGCCTTTACTAAGATATACAGAGAATTGAGACACTGCTGCTGCACCCGTCGAAGTTACAGCACACGGAACAGAGTTGACATTTAATGGGCAAATATAAAAATTCATCCATAAACCTACGCATGTGACAACTCCCTTATTCAGAGGTCAAAACGAAGTAACTTGCACACTCGCCCGTTGTGAATATGAAGATTATGAAGCCGGGATGGTGGTATCATCATTCCCCAGATCAAAGCGGACTGAACCGCATCAAAGTAGATCAAACTGGATCAAACAAGACCAAACCGGACTAAACAAGATCAAACATCAATATTTATGTGCAGAGGTCAAATTTACAGTTGATAACAATAAATTTTACAAACTAGAGAGAGTAGGAAGGCTAAAGAGATAGTAGCATTTGCATGGTGGTCAAAAATCCTGTCTATCTATAAATAGCTCAGTCTATTTATCCAACGCTATCGCTACTCAACATGGAAAAAACTAATCGAAGAATGTAATTAAACTCTCTACATTCACAATATCGTCTGGCCGAGCTCATAGTCAAAATCATAGCTCTAGGCAGCGTTTACGTTCCATAAAAACCACCAACCTCAATTCTAGTACATGCCCGTCTTCAATAATGGGATTACACATCGAATCTTTATTCCACTCTCCTACGTTGTCTGTTTTGACAGATGATGACTAAGTAGACTTTTCACAACAAATAGATTTGAGGAATTCCGCGGAAATCCTTTCACACGATTGGAACTAATATGGAATAATTGGATGGTGAAGTAGTGTCGATTTAATCTACAAATGTTATCTCATCTGCTTTTCTTTTTATATTACACACTTGTTTTTATGGTTTATTAGCGATATTGCAACATTCAGCTATATGGCACCTAACACTTTTGATAAATTGCCAAAATATGAAAATCCAATTATCCCAAATTAGTTCCAATCTGTTCTTTCAATAAATGTAAAGAAAACTGCTGAATCGTTCTCGACTTTTTTGCCATTGGATTTACCATGCACTCTGTGTAACTGACAACCTCGACGAATACCCTTGTAGAATCTAGATCGTAGATTGCACTAATAGCTTTTATTTGCTATTGTGTACTCTGCCCAAACTGTAACTTCAACCCATCTTGTCGATTTGTCAATATAGTGACACGTCTATCAGTAATAAGTAACGGCGCAGTTTTTTCCATCGTTCCGCGAAGTATACGTACGTAAATTGGGGTCACTGCTAAAGGTCACGATGCTACCTTTGTTATGGAAAATCAAGATAGCAGAGCAGTGTACGTAACAACTACCGCTAAACACAGTAGGTGCATACGGCGCGGCGCTGATTTATATGGGTGAGAACAATCAATCACACGATCATTTAGAGAGCTGTACTTTATCATAACGATATATGTATATTTTCGAAAATTGTGACACTACCAAAGTTAGGCAAACGCAAAGGTTACAACGAATTATACACAGTATATGTCAAGTTCTGTTATTGTGTCTACATCACTCTTCCAATGTGCACTCTATGGAGACGTCATCAATATTGGTGGTACTTGTCACGTGCTCAGCAAAAAACGCCAGTGTTTTTGTTTTAATGTTTGTTCACAAAACAGCTTTTTTAGGCTGCCGCAATGTATCAAAATGAACGTGTTTGTGTACCAGGATTGGTGAGAGGCTTAGCTAAGAGTATGGTCTATTTGCTTTAGTTTTACAAAAAAATCGACAATTTTGATCCATATTGCAACTTTAAATGTGTAAATACAATAAACATGACATATAAAAAAATCGTCTTTACAGAGCCAACTTTAGCTCAAATGAACCAGTACCGAAATTTTTCGCATAATTTTTCGATGACCTTTGACCAACTTTAACATATCGCAGAAACTACAAGAGCTGGATTATTTATTCTGGCTGAATAATTACCAGTAGAGCACAAAATATTTTTCTCAAAAGTGTGCGATGACCTTTGATCTCGTCTTTCTCCATTATTCATTCCCCTCCGTAAACTCTGTTTTCTTGGCTAGGAAGGTAAGATCTTATTGAGATGTTTTGTTTTAGGCGTACCCTATGATAAATCATATATCGACAAGTAATATTTTTGCACTTTTAATTTTCTTTTTTCTCTAGCAAAAACTGCAATTTATATGACGATGATCTCATGAGGAGTAATATGCATATGCTTGTTCATGTTTTTAAAAGGCGTATTTGTTTGTGTGTTCTAGATGAATACAATTACTTTACACTCAATTCAAACATGGTGCTTTTTCAAAAATATTTGGTGTCTTAATGGCTTCATTGCTTCCGTAGACATTTGATGGAATAATTGCCATCGATTCAATATTGTTTTGATTACACACCTGTCCTTTTTATACATTCACATTTGAGCACACTCTGCCTTTTGCCTACACCTGTCGCGACCATGTCTGACTTCACTCCCAGTCCTACCGGGGAATAGCTTCAACTTGTCTCAGGCTGTTGCCAATAGTAGTCGTACGTTGTCCAGTCCTTACCAGATATCGGAAGTACCAAGGGACCGTAATTATACTTGTGTAATTGAAGACGAACGGTAGAATTGAGATTGATGGCTTTATTTACAGCTTGAGAACTCAGCCCGAGTTACAACTTCAGCTTTCTGATAATCGTCTCCCTGAATGAATTTCATTTCTCATTTATTGCAATTTAAATGCACTCTCTTACGTAATCTTCCTTTACTCTAAAGGTAATCAACTTACACATTGTGTTCTAATGATAGATTATTTCGGTGATGCAACGAATTGCTTACTCTTCATATTTTGTTGATTCTGCTAACTTATAATCATTATCGGTACTTTTATTGCCACCTTCATGGAACATTGTGACATGAAACATCACGCGACATCACCTGAGAAATAACGTGTCGTACCAGGCTGCGTCGTACTCACTGGGCCGTAACACAAATAACTCTTCATGGGCACCGTACTCCAACCTGAGGAATGAGAGGGGTTAAATCAGTGCTACTGAAGAATCTTTACTGGAACCGTCATTTTTTTTAGACGGATTTACTTTTCATAGTCGGTTAGGTGGCATTTTGTGTAAGATATGATGGTGTTTTTGTTTTCCCTGTGCTTAGGTTTTGCAAATTACTTTTGCTCAGTCTTGGTTTTGGAATTTTGTACTGCTTTCTCCTTTTCATCGGAGAATATCCTCGCATTTGCCTTATCTTGCTGATCAATATTACGTTTTCTTTCAGATATTACTTTATACTGGTATTTATTCTTATGTCGTTGTGGTGTAGCTGGATGTCTGATTAATTCATTAGTTATCTCCCCGTCCTGCCACTACCCGAGTGTCAATGATTGCAAAAAATGTATAAAGTGAGCACGTAAACCTTCGAAAAGAATCTCTGGCACGGTCTTATGTAACAATCCACTTGTTCTATGCAAAAGGAAAAAAATCGTTACATATGATAGAATGATGTGTTCGTCGTCACCTTCGAGTACGGATTGGGGATCAAATATTGCCTCTCTGTCTTTTGAATACTACTTCCCGTAGCATTTGTTTTATACTAAAACACCATGAGTATACGTACAATTTACAACTTTATTTGACTTTGTGATACAATCAATCTCGGACACCAAAACTATTTTCATGCTATTATTCTCATGTCCAAGACAATTTTGGGCACTGCAAAATTGCTCAGTATGGCATGGTTAAAGAGACAATGTTGATCTAGCATTAATTTCTGAAGAATGAAGTAACTATCATTTTTTGTTGAACTTGTAAATATATCTGCCCTATATGGATTATCTCATCAACAATGTTTTGTTGCATCGCATTTGGAACGTGTGGCTCAAGTTTTTCTTCGTAAGCTTCATTGCTATAGATTCGCTGAATTGGCTTCATCCCGTGAGGCATCTTGTACTTATTACACACAAATCTGTCACCTCCACTCTATCAATATACTAGTATGTGAGGATGAAAATCAACAAACCAACACAGACTGTCACTGTAGGAAGTTGATAAAAATTCTACAATGGAATAATAATATTTTCTCCAAATTCTTATTTATCATGTTCCCCCTTTTCTTCCAGATGTATCCAGCTGCCTTCTTGACCTGTAACGGTTCACACATACAGCCATGGTACATATCACGGCCGCACTGCCGCAAAAAATTACTGCTACAAATAATGGCATCCTCGAATCACCCGTATCGTCATAGAGTTTCCCTGTGAAGTTGTAAAACACATGATAGCGTTGAGATTTCGTTCGTTTTTAGCTCACGTATTCACATACGTGAGCTAATGTCGTAGCGATCTCTATCTGTCTGTCTGTCTGTCTGTCTGTCTGTCTGTCTGTCTGTCTTTGGGCCCGATATCTCAAAAACGGCTCATGAGATCAGAATCAAATCTGGTACATAGATTCCGTTTGCAAATGGAAAGATACGGTTAGTGATTATTGTTCATGATACTGATTATAACACTTCTAATGAAGTTGCAAACATGTGGCAAAAGTTTAAATTAACACAACTATAACATACATTGAAACTCGTAAGCATTTTCGGTTCATATCTGGTCTCTGTGAAGTTCTCTCTACCACAGTCCCTCCCTGCGGAGGCACTGTGTCTCTACCAAGACGATCAGATTATTATGGGATTCACGGTTTTATTAACATGCCATGACACCTTCAACACATGCAAGACTTGTTGCGAGGATATGCCATGCTAGTATTGACATGAGAGATAGTGCATGTTGGCTTAAAGCCCCAATAGCTGCGAATTAGCAGCATTGTTTTCATGATTTTATTTCCAAGCCAAAGTTAATTCGTGTAAATGTGGTAACTGAATGACGCCTATAGAAGTATCAATGCTTGCTGTTTGACCATGCCTACCACATGGGTAAACGGTTGGATAATGAACGGGTCCGTCACTCGTAAAATGGCGCCCCACGGAACAGTACAACAAATGAAGTATTTCCTGTACAATGTCATACACATCGTGATCCAAGAAAACATCTTGCTGTTATTTACTTGAATGCATAACGAACGATGGCTGATATTTCGTTGTTGTAATCTTTATTTTCTCTGACGCATGATTAGTTTTTGAGAATGGCTGGAAATAAAAAATGATGTTAAAACATTTGAAAATTACATGTCATGTTCGACACTTATGACTGTTGTTACACACTTTTTCAGTCTTTAATGGGTTTTATTCAAAGGAAACTTTTAAGAATATTCACATTTACACATTCATATTTACACATTCGCTGCTATTGCCTTTAATTATCAGCAAACAAACATCCTCTCTTACCTGCGAATGTTAATACCAGTCCTCCAAAGATGCATTTCATTGAGAATATCAGTCCTATAGCGCTCGGGAAATCTTCTAATTTGTACCATCTCTCTAATGCAAACTATAAACATGGGTATGCACACGCCATGAGACAGACCGATACCAACACAAGCAATCACCATGATGACGTAACTCGTGACGAGGTTGTAGGTCAGTATATTAATCGCGTTTAAAGTCAGCATGGATGCCAGCAATGCCATTGGAGAAATCAGTTTCAGGTCAACAAACCAACCATGAGACAGCCGACCAATCACAACAGACACCCTAAACGCTGTTATCAGTGCCGCTGCCTGCATTCTCGGAACACCGATGTCGACAGCCCTCACAATTATCCACATATAGTACATAATCATTGCGGCGCGAAACCTATCATACACACAACCAGTACTGTTATGCGAGGATATAGAACCCCCACATACGATAAATAACAGAAAATATGTTACTTCTAGCAGTTTTGTTCGAACTCGCTTGAGTGTCACCTTGATGTTCAGCATCGATGTCATCATCAGTTGACTTTTCAGCTTCTTGTACATGTGTATATCCGTCAGGGCCATGGACACGATTTGAATGACTGTTTATGGACTCCGTGGATTCACATTTATACTCTTGTAGTGAATCTGTGTCCGACAGCTTTTCGGATGGTTCCTTGTCTTGTTTTATTGCCGTCTTGGTAACAGGTTTCATAATTAATGCACTTACAAAGTTATTTGCACACAACCCGCACAGTATTAAAAATGTCCCATGCCACCCATAAACTTGAATGAGTGTTTCTACAAGAGGCGGCAAGATCATGGTTCCGAGACCACCTCCAACCCATGTAATTCCATTTGCTAATGCATAACGATCTGTGAAGTAGTCGGCTACAATAGGCATCGATGATATGTAGACCAAAGAAGCACCACTTCCTTAGAAGAAATAATACAGAGTGGGTTTGAATGATAGGGATATGGCTTCAGTTCTTAGTTTATTTTCCATCTGTTTTGATCTGGATAACAAATAGCTACTAATATTATATAGGGCTCAGCCCTTGGTGTCGCGCCAGGGGTTAAGATTGGCAATGTTATTTGTATTGATTCATTATAAACTGTAATTGTTACTTCATAAACGTTTATATGACAACTATGCCCAGTTTCCCTCTGATGAAAGCAGTTCACGTACTTACACGACGTCAAACCCTGCAGCAGGGCAGGTATAGATTTTCTGTAGCGTGTAAAAATTTTGGACAAAAATTGGCAATTTTTACAATGATAACAGCCTATTGCGTTAAACAAGGGACGTATTATGAAATAATTATCATTGCAATGGTAACCGCACTGCCCACCTTCCACTTGCAAGCTGAAAACTATAGCGTTCCGTCTGAAAACTTGCAATTTTTGAATCGAATTATTGACACAGGGGGCGCTCTTCTATAATTCAATCCCAGCATTCTTTGCGTATGCCCCCGTTCATATGCACGACAGTTTTCTCCGTTTATCCATATCAACGATACTTTGTATCAGCGACAAGGTGTATAATAACATTTACTGGCTAATAAAAGAGGTATATTTTATAAAAGGCATGTTATATCATAGTAATTTGTTTCGTATTTGTTTATTTACGAGTACTCAAAAAAAAACATGGCGGCGCCCATGAAAGAAGGGTACACTTCCGGTTACTCGCATAGTATATTATGAATAAGCGCATGCGTAGTCAGTAAGCCGCTGGCGCGACTATTATAACACGCCACATGCTCATTCCGTGTCGCGATTCGCCAGAATACGTCACGTCACGGTGACAAGAAAATAGATACGTCTAGTCCCCACCGGATCGAAAAAAGTGACGTCAGAGGGTATTTTTTGAAAAGCTATTTCCCTAGGGAAACAGTTTTGACCAAATTTAATTTTACTTTTCATTTTGAAAGACAATGGTTAAAAGATTCCTCTTGGAAAATTTGAGCAAAAGTTTAAGTCTCTCATTTTCGAGGCGCATACTACCTTAAGAAGGCTCCAAAATACTGTAGGCCGATTATTAACCTGTATTATTTTTATTTTGATATTTAATCGTGGCAAAAAGACAGCCGTCGGCGCCATTTCATATCAATAAAGAATACTTTAAAACTGTTTACCACTATATCCACTGTTTTTCCTGAACGAAAACGTCTAGATGGATTTTGTAATTTCCATTCTCTGTTTCTGATACAAAGAAGTATTTCGAAAGGGAATGATTTGCTTGAAAATGAAAACATCTGGAACCTCTCTTGGTTGAGAACATACGGTCCCCCTGTCACACCAGACCCGACCCACCATGCCATACATTCTGATGGTTTCTTATCTTTCCTAAGAGCGTGCTTACGAAATAAGCGCTCCAAAACCACCTTGACGGTACAACTCGCACATATACAACAATACGAGGCGTAAAGCCACAGACATATGTATGTGTCTGTCTTGCGACAGACTTTCCGTATTGGAAATGCGTACTGAACGTTCTGCTGTCAATTGCTCGTCTATTGAGAACTCAAATCGGACAACTTTTGGCCGTCCGACAGAAAATGCTATCACGCTCGTGTGATCTTTATTCCGACAAAATTAAACGCTCTTGGAATAGCCTATATGCTATCTGCACACTTGTTGCTTTGCGATATCTAACTATAAATAATTCAACTAGAATATATTCAAATAGAATATTAATTTTCCATATTTAAAATGCGCCGTTACTTTTCACTCATAGGCGTATTACTGCATTCACAAACCACAGTCCCTCTATGCACAAACCAACAATATGAGTTGCAGTTACAGTTTGGGCGAGTACACATTGCAAACAGTAGCTACAATTGCAGTCAAGATTCTACCAACGTATTCGTCGAGGTCGGTCAGTTACACAGAGTGCATGGTAAATCCAATGGCGGAAAAGTCGAGAACGACGCAATAGTTTTCTTTACATTTGTTGGAGGTTTTACTGCGGAATTCATCGTGCAAATCTGGTAAATGATTTTCTTAGATGTTCAGCCATGTCAGCGCTGAATTGAAAATAAGAATTTTTAAGGACGTCATTATATACACCGTATTCCCAAAAGTTATCATGTTTCTCCAGACTACACTGGAGGTAAGCTGGTACAGACAACGACGATAAAATACACGTGTCAAGACAACCTTATTGTTTAATATAACGTATTGGTTGTACGAACTGTATTTTTAATTATCCCCTCGCCCCGCCCCTAGATTCATCTATCTATCTACCTCTCGATCTGTCTATCTGGTATTTACCTATCTCATGTATCTATCTATCTAGAAAATTTGTAAAGCACCAAATATCCAAAGTTTATCGTGGACGAAAACGACAATTCTCCGAGCTGTGTAAATATCTCCGCGCTCTGTAAAAATCTCCGCGCTGTGTAAAATTTATCTCCGCGCTCTTGGAAATTCTCCGCTTGCTCAGTGGCGCTTAGAGTTACGATGAAAAATGCTCTTTGAAAGATGTAAGTTTTTAAGCGTCTTTTGAAAATGTTGACATCAGGAGAGGTTTTTATGTTCAGGGGTAAAAAGTTCCAAAGGACAGGAGCTGCTGCCAAGAAGGAGCGGCGACCATAGGTAGTCAGATTCCACTAGGTGTGTGCAGAAGACGTATATCAGATGAGCGAAGAACACGTGATGAGGCACAAGGGGTTATTAAATTCCTGAGATATTGTGGAGCTTGTCCATTCATGGGCTTGTAAGTAATCTGCCAAAGTTGTGTACAATGCGAAGATGTACTGGAAGCCAATGAAGTTGCATAAGTATGGGGGTAATGTGGTCCAATTTTTTGGTCTTTGAAACAATTCTAAGTGCTGTGTTTTTGGCACGATGTAACCGCTGTAAATGTGTATCGGGCAAGCCGTGTAGTAGAGCATTGCAGTAGTTAAGCTTTGAAGATATAACGGCGTGGACGAGGGTGGCACAGGAAGCTCTGGACGGGTACTTTCTGACACGACCAAATTTTGCGAATGAGGAAGTGAGTAGCACTGCAAGTGGCACATGTTGTTGAAATGTATGGTGTTCATCAAATATTACACCGATGATCCACTTAAGTGAAGTGGTTTTAATTACACTAGAACAGATGTTGATGTCAGTCATTGGCGAATGGTCAAAAATAGATCGAATTAAAATGACCTCCGTTTAAGAGTCGTTTAACTTCAGCTTGTTTTGTGTCATCCAGCTCATAATATCATTGACAGTTTCTTCAGCGGAAGATCGGCAGATCATTGTACGATTTCTTGAAAGACAGGTACAGCTGATTGTCATCAGCAAATTGATGGAACTGGAGTTTATGGCGGTGGATGAGCTGTCTGAGTGGTGATATGTAGATTAGAAACAAGAGAGGTCCTAGAACAGAGCCCTGAGAACCTCCGTATTGCAATATTTGAGACAGTGATCTTTGTCCATTTAATGTAACGGACTAAGATCTGTCTATGAGATATGAAGGAAGCCATAGGAGAGGAGCCGATTTGATTCCAAGATATGATAAACGCTGTAAAAGTATAGCGGAATATAGCACTGTAGCGGAAATATAATTGCTATGTAAAAAAACTTTGTCTATTCCATCGTTACTTTTCCCATAACATTCACCAGAATATGGATAAACTAAACATATAGTATAGATTTTATAAATTTGCGCGCTCGTCACGGCGGTTCTGGTTTATTTAGGCTGTTCCAGTTTTCTCATAATAAAAAAGGTGTCTTTCTTGCTCAGATAAGGGGTGTTTTGAAATTTTTCGGAAACAAGCATGGGTACACAGCGTTTCCTGTGAGTGCCACCAATAGGCTGTGTGTATATTCGCAGAAGATTTCATTGCGAATTCTTCAATCCGTTTGTGACGCAATAATGGTATTTTGGTGACGCTAACTGCTCTTTAAAACAGTCTTGAAGGTGCTCTTCCAAACGAAGCATTTTTCAAGATAAGAATACATTTTTGTTTACAAAGAATGAACTGTCACTTAAAATAGTGCGATAAGTTCTCATCAAAAACCTCACGAACAAATGAAGACAAATCGTTTGTCCGCTTCAGTGCAGTTTACGCGCACAGCAGTGGATTTTATATAACAGCGCCACCATACGGTCTGTAGCTGCTCTTTTGTATGGCCTACAACGAGATGCGCCTTGAGACTTAGTGCCTCCTCTGACGCAGACAAGGTGTTGTGAGTGGCCATGGTTAAACAAATATATTTTGTCGATTTCACCGTAACTTTTCGAGTATCATTCACCTAGTGAATACCTCTTTACGAAGCTGAGCAAAATACAATTTTCATTAATGCACTAAATTAGCCGAGTGCATACGCAAAACTTTCCACAGGGGATTCTTCTGGGTATTATTGTCAGTGTTTGTTTGTTTTTTCCTGTGTTTTCATGGAAAAACCGAATTGTGTCCAATTCTTTAAAGTAAAAGGCAGACTTTAACTCTTATAGAACGCTTTATTCCACCATTTACATATCATTACGGTTTCCAGTTCTGCTTTCAAACTTTACCAGGCTGCTTTTAAAAGATGAACGTAAAATTACACTACGAATGTCAATGGAGGCCAAAACCACAAAGTATTATTTGCTTGGTTGTGTTGTTATTGTCTCTTTGTTCTTTTATATTTGATGCGTACACTGCACATCACATACATTGTCAAAGGAGAGTCACAGTGGTTGGCGATTTTTACTTTCCTGGTGGACAATATCCATAGAAACAACAATGAATGAACGGGTACCGTCACATGGGTCATTATCACACGTAATGACATCAGACGCTGTTTAGTCTATCTGTAGAGTACATGATTTAACGATCAATTTTTGCACTTTAGGAAACCTTCAAAGTTTCAGGGCAGAGGCAAGGGATTTGAAATCGTACTGTCTAGAGAAAACACTCTAGTCTGGTTTTCTCAATAAAAATACAGGTACGACCCTGGTGTTTCTTTTGGTAGAATGCGGCTAGCCGACAGATATTCGGACTCTCAAACTGAAATAATACTTTTTGCTCTAGCACTTATCATGGCTCATTTTAAAGCTCAATAAGGCCATTTAAAGAAAATTCTGAAGATGTCGCTTTATTGACGAAATTATCTCAGTATGCAATTTTCCTATTCCCTAGTGTTTTTCAAAATTTCTTCAGTATAGATACAGAAGGAACCTCTATGCAATTATTATGACAATAAGTTTCTGGACAACGAAACCTACCATTTATTTTTATTTGGTTTTGTTAAGGAAAAAGTGACGATTTAAGCAAATGTCTTAGACACGCAAAATAAGGTATTTTGCTTCCCCTGTCAGCATTTTCGATCATAGCGCCCTCTGTCTAGCAGTACCATTGTTCGTCCGTTCAATGCAAATCGTGTCAGCATGGCGAATTATCAAATCAGCAAGTAACAACTCAATTTTCAGAATGTGAAGTATTTCCCGAGCTCAAGAACGCTTCTAGATCATTGTACTTTTGGATAAAATGGTTGACATCACTACTCAAAAGTAGATTTTCCCTGGTTTTGTTTACGAAAAAGTTTAGATATATACAAAAATTACTGGTTTTGCAATAAGATAAAAGAATTGAATTGAAAACGCAGGTTGATGCTTTCACATGGCATAGTGATTCTCTGTTTGTATTTTTTATAGTAGCGCCCTCCGTTGTGCAATACTGTGTCCGCTCTCTATTATCAAAAAACTTTTTTCATTATACAACTTGAAGTCTTACCTTACCCTAGCTATCTCAGTATAGTATTTCAAAGAAAACAGACCATATATGTTAATTGCCCTCCCTAATCCCCTTCATTAAGTTGTTCTGTCGATCAGCAACGTGGGGGCTTATCGCCCTGACCAAATAAATCGTTCGTAGCTTATAAGGCTATTCCGTGTAAAGTCTACGGATACAGTTTTGGCAGGCATACCGGTCAACATCCCCCGGGCCCCCCTTCTCCGATCACTACTGAAATTTCAACGAAGTACCCTGAAAGAACTACGTTAAATGCTGACTTGAAACTTTCGCCAGTAGTTCTTAGTCTTCATAGTCGGTTGTTCATTGGTACAATTTTATAAATAAAAAAACCGTTTCTAACGTGGTAAAATAGCGTAAAGTCGCTTGCCTACTCTGGCGTCCGCGACGGAATTGGATGAAGGGCGCCACATGCGGTCAATGAAGACAATTGAACGGTACACTTTGGAGGCTCCACTTTACGGATTTCTGCTTCACTTTGAGGTCTCGGAGGCTACACTTTATAGATTGGATGTTACACTTGCAAGTTTTTCTGCCTTTACTGTATGTTTTTGAAGCTGTACACATACTAGTAATTTCAATGTAGGTCTGAAAATGATGGGTTTTTTTTATTCTGACTTTGCCAGTTGATTTGCGCAATCTTAAGGTTATGATTCTCACCTAATCGCACAAAAAGTATCATGGGCACTTGATCGGCGTAAAGGAATAGAGTAATTTTAGAGTGCAAAAACCAATACACTCAATATTATTTTTATACAAATACTCCATGTAACTCTCAGAGTTTTGTCATAGCGTGGACGTAACTTTGGTTGACTGCTGATCGTAATTGAATCATTCAGGAAAGGAGCCCAGGATTGCTTGGCTTTCTAGCTTCGACCATCTATGATTAAAGTTTTACATCCGGGGATTCAAAATGTGGCTTACACAAACATTTGATTGACGAAGATTTTAAATGCATAAGCTATCGTTTCTTGTCTAAACTTTTCAAAGAAATCGACGAAAAGTATATGTAAATAGCGTCCGATTTTAAAACTAGACGCTATTTTGATGGCTTTACGATGACGTCAACGACTCGCAGGACATCACTATTGCTTGTGAAGACCTGACATGTTTAAAACGGTTGGGTTTCTACTGTCTCGTATCAAAGCTTGACTTCTCACATATTTATTTGTATCATAAATGCCAGAAAATCATTGAGTCTTGGAAATCATCGCATATTGCAAGTAGGCTCACTTTGGAAAATAAAATTGCTAGTGTTATCTATGCCCTAAATGATATTCTAAAACGTTGAGTCGCCCTGTTGAAACCTCCTGACCGAAAAATTCTACATTCGCGAGTTTTAAAGTACCTAATATCTCCTAAATAACATACACACAAGTGAAAGAATGAAGTGGCGTGTTTCTTTTCAAAAGAACGATACTGTTTGTTTAATGTTACTACGAGGGTTGGATGAAAAGTTTTGAGCCTAACTACGAAGTCCTACTGGAATGAGTTTCTGTGCTATTCATTTTTCAACACAGTCCCCCTTGCCGTCCACACACTTCTGCCAGCGGTGCTGCAGCGCCTGGATCCCTGCTTTGTAGGTTTCATCTTGATCAGAGTCCTAAATGGCGGATACGACGTCATCACCACCGCAAAATGCTAACTGTTTCCAGCTAATTGTTCTTCATGTTGGGGAAGTGATGAAAGTCTGAGGGTGCTAGGTCAGGAGAGAATGATGGGTGTGAAACGAGTTTGAAGCCGCAGTCAAGCATCGTTGCCATGGCAATGACTGACTTGTTGGATGGAGCATTGTCCTTATGGAACAAGGCACCTTTTCTTAACTTTCTTCGTCGTTTTTTATAGCCTCTCGTAACTGCCTCAATAAGTTAGAAAAAGTATCCCTATTGATTGTTTGTCCTTTTTCAGGTAGTCATCTGATAACTGAAGAGAGATTTGACATAAATGTAAACCAAGCTCCATTGATCTGGCATCGCTCCTTCATAGTTAAGCTCAAAACTTTTCATCCAACCCTCGTAGTTTTGATTTATTCAAAATTTGTGGCCGTAACAGAAAATACATATAAATATTTGGTACCATGTTTATATACCTTCTAACCCGATACGAATGCATCAACCGACGACTTCACCATTTGTGTCTGCAATCACCTTACATCATTCATAATCGATGGACTTTTACGCCAACTTTCCCACGCAAAAGCGTCAGGGACAGAGTTTAAGATCAGTATCTGGTGGACATTGCTCAGGGTTAACTATCCTTGAACTGTTTTACGACTATTGCAAACGAGCGTCAATGTTTCGCCTCTCTTTCATGGATGAATTTGTGATTTACACGTTCGTAGTACGGTAGAAGTGAGAGAACACTCGTGTTTTGGTCAAATTATTCTCACACTCTGCACTATTGCGCGATCGAAGTGCTATAGCGTCTAACGAATCTCAATAATTGGCCATTTCCACTATGAATTCTGCCCCATTAGTCGACGAATTAGCTGTAGGGAAATGTAAAACTGCGACTACATAGCAAGGGCAATTGAGCGACTTTCGTAGATTCGTCAGGGACATTGATCGACGAGAAATTCTGTATCGTTTTTATTGTCGCTGATGTTCATTTATCGGTGATAATGTCACGCTCGTAGTTAGGGGAATTACGAGTTGAGGTACCAGTCTGGATCGTAATGCTTTCAGTAACTGAAGCTAACACACCAAGATGTAGATTGTAACACAACCTTATACTTGATTACTAGATGCCGATCGTATCTTTCATCGAGAGTGGTCTGATCTCTAATATCTCTAGTCTAAGTTCTCTACAAAATTAAATACCTCTCTAGACTTACATAATTACAGTGGTTATCACGTGGTAATTTTCCCGCCAGTCTTTGATCGTTTCTTAAGATTACATAAGATTACACCATGGAATATCCCGTTTTCGATTGTTCCCATTCAACGTCTTAACCAATAATTAATTAAAAGTATCACACTATTTCTTATCTGCTTCTCGTACGATCTGAGTCAATGACCTTCACACGTCTTGGCCACGTGAGGGACGCTTCC
>LD343354.1:111624-128429 GCA_001465055.1 Ptychodera flava
AACATTACATGCCCTACAACTAAATAACATGTGATTTTTTCAACGAAAATTTCAATTTTTGTCCGGACAGAAATACAAACTCTGTTGACACGCGGATTGCAACATAAGCATTCTTCTGCACCTGCGCGAGCCATTTACAGCAATTTCAAAATAAATATTCATTACTTATGCCCGGTACTTACGTCGTAGTCCATTGTCCGAGCACGTTGCGTAGCAAGATGTCTGGCAATCTACGACGCAATGTTGTTTTGATCCCGCAATAAATGTGAACTTGTACATATCGGGTGATCACGGCGTCAACATTATCTTTGTTCTCCCCAGCACGCAGAGCATGCCAGACGTCAACAAACGAGCTCGGAAGGGCAACACGTTTGAACAAAATTAGCAGTTTTATTTGGCTATAACATCACTAATCATATTTGTTTCTTCGTAAAACAACATTTTGCAACAAATATGAGCCTCCAACATGGAATTTTCCGAGGTAAAATATGGTCAAAAGTTACAAATAATGGCCCTTCAATATTACACACTTGTTTTCATGAGTAATTTGCAATATTGCAACATTAGCTATATGGCACCTAACACTTTTGAGAAATTTGCAAAATATGAAAAGCCAATTATCCCAAATTAGTTCAAATAGTGTTAATGTCTTTTATGTCTCAAAAATACAATTTTGCATATTTCTGCATAATTTGAACAATCTGAAAAAAAAGCTATACGCAGAGACTTATGTCCCAAATATCAAAGCTGTTAAATAAGTAGTTTTTAAGAAGATTATTAAAGATTTTTGACCAAAAACGACAAAAATTGCCATGAAAAAAAAACAATGAATATTTCATCACAACTAGCACAAATTTGACGAAGGTCATTCTAGGGACATGTTTACCAAATATTGAAGATCGAATCATCAGTAAAGGAGAAGGAGATTTTAGCCAAAATTAGCAAAATTCGCCTCAAAAATACAAATTTGCGTATTTCACCAAAACTTGAACATATATGATAAGGGTAATCCCTGGAAACCTGTACTCCAAATATTAAAGGAATCGTTCTGGCCGTTTTGAAGAAAAAGCTTGGGATGTAAAAATTTCAGGACGATGCCACACATTCACTTATTATATAAACTCCGCGTCGCTAACAGCAGAGCTAAAAAACAGTAACAAATCGAGAACAAAAGACGTGTTGATCTACAATACAAAATAACCTAAGATTTGGTAGTAGAATAACTAAATGTTACTGGAGCATAAGCCTTAAAAGGGTGGAATGAAGAATTAAGGCAGAAAGTGACAGAAAATTCAGAGTGAAAATTTCAGAAAATTCAGAAATTCAGAGTGTACATTTTTCACTCCGAGTTTTCTGTCGCTTTCTGCTTTAATTCTTCATTCCATCCTTGCATCTGATAAGGGAGACTACACGTATTTGAAAGCTTGTTCTCCAGTAACATTTAGTTGATCATAGCGTTCTATCAAAGCTTAGATAAATTCAGAACAAAAATACAGAAACTTATCAAAATTCAGTTACTGACCCTCGAAAGTTTAAATCAACATTAGAGATGAACTGAGGTTCTCAAGCTTGTTTCCAGGCTGCTACATGTACATTCATCTTCTTCAAGTTCTGTACACCAGCGTCTGTAATAGCTCTTCGATTACCAGGTAAATCCAACTTTTCACATCCTGAAAATAATGCAACAATAGGTAATATGGCGACATGAGACTTTAAATGAAAGACAAGGTGGCCTTATTAGGTTAAGGAAAAGGGGTGACTTTGGTATACAGTGCCTCTTTTTGATACTGTTACAAAATATTGGCTTCTTCTTGTCATCAACTGATGAAAAGTAAACGGAAAGCCAACTCTCATATGCTGAAACAATAGAGTGTACACTCTAAGATGTTAAACTAATGTTTTACATGCGATTTTGATTACTAAAACACATATGTTAGCTGTGATTACGCAGCGGTAATGTGGCATATCAATCACGCGCTCGGGTCAAGGGTCATCGCCACAGTTCTGCTGTGATGACCCTTGACACGAGTGAGATCGATACGCCATGGCCCAAAACACCTCTGCGTATTCACAGCTAGTGTATGGTACACCAAATACTGAAAGGAAAAAAGGTTTCTTCACGTATTTTAGCTATTCCAAAGTACTATATAAATAATTTCGAAGGATAATAATACAGACACTTCAAAATTTAACACCTTTTCCTTTCTGGTCTTGCTTCCGCACGATCACAACTTCAGCGTGCGTTTACAAGAAAAATGTCGCAACTTCCGTTTTGATGCATGACGGGATAAAAAAGCACCAAACTTTAACATCGTGTGTTCTGGAGTAGAACGCCTCTTGCACGCCGATGTTAAAATTAAAAACGTTCATAGTGGTTATCTAATTTTCTTTTCAAAATTTCAAAATTTCAACTCGTGATAAACGTGTAAAATTATTTTGTATACTTCCTTTTGTGGAGTAAACATACTTTCAGCAATTTTACACAGGAGATATTTTTCCCTTAATCGGAAATAATTCGTTACAACAAAATTCATGTATGTTTGCCTGACAGCGAGGCAGTATAGTAAAGCGCAAAACACTAAAGTTTGTTAATCGTTTTACAGTATTGTAAAATTTCTATATTGCTGATTTTTTGAACACTTGAAGGAGATGGTTGTTAACACTCTGTGTTCAGGTTTAGAACATCATTGTTAATAATATGAACACTAGTGTTAACAATATGAACACTAGCCGTTCAAATTTGAACACCGAAATCTACATTTTGAACGCGTAAAGATGCGTCTGGCGTACGCTATTTTTACTTTGTATATGACGACACGGATACTTATTGCTGTTGACAAAATGTTGATTTGAGGTAGAAAAGGACATTAGAATATTGTGAATAATTACGGATATTTACATTAGACTTATTAAGAATATATATATTGTATTATTTTCAAATATTGTTTGTTTTGGCATGTTCAGCTTGCCAGTTCTCTTTATCTCCTTGACTACTAATTGTTATTGCCCGACTAATGTTAACACTGTATATATTGAAAATAATACGGAAAAAATTATCTTTAATTAGAACAAATGCTAAATAATCAAGCGTTTGTATATATCAGGGCAAAACATTTTATATTTTAATGTTGTGTTGAAAATTTAAGCTCCACTAAGAACGTGAAGTCTATAAAGCTCAATATAAAAGCTAGGCTTTGTGTCGCAATGAAAATTTGTTTTAAAAAACCCGGGAATTTAAACACAAGCACAACAGCTCTGACATTGATGTGTGGTCTCAGACTTGAAAAGGAGAAGCACGTCGGGGTTGATCGAGAAAACGAATAGGAATGCATCATTGATGAACGATAACAAGGTCAATTTGCTTACATTGTGAGGCGGGTTCATGTTGATGTAAAATATGACATTTAACATGATTGTTATGCACATCGGTAAATAGCCGACTATATTAAATCTAGTTAACAGCAGGGACCCTCACACATTAGACAAATATTTTGCATGTTAGTCATGTTTTGACTAGGGTAACTGTGGCAAAATGCTGTCCAATTTGTAGTATATAGACTTTATATATGATGAACTTTGTCACATGTAATTTAGTTGTTAATATCAATTGTCTTAGCTTGCATTTTGAAACAGAAAAAATATGGTTTCTTCATCAGCCTAATGTTGTTTTCTCGTATTTACGATTGATACAGTCTGGAAGCTAGCATTGTGATATTGTGACCCGCTTTTTGTGTTTTTATTGTTCAAAATTCTAAAGTGTTTTCAGATAATTCCAGAATTTGAGACCATTCTGGCACAGATGAAGGATGGCAAATAATTAATTAATACTGTCGCTGACGTAAACTGAGTTACGTATTCTTGCTCTTTAAAAGATGCTAAATGTTATGATTAGTCAAACCAATAACTATATCTTTATATAAAATCAAAGACGAAGAGAAAACAGACTAGAAACGGGCATTGTTGAAGGCATGATACGGTTGCGTAATCCCTTCCACACGCTTCGCCTAAGGTAGCTCTCGACTCTGCTTTCCGAAGAGTGCCTAACATTCACCCTTCGGTAGTTTCCGGACTATCGCCAATTTTTAAGGGAAAGTACGTTCGGCAAGGTTCGTGTTGTTGTTGTCGTGTAGTGCTGAGCGGAATTTGCGTGCTGGCGAAAACGGGAAAAGATTTGAGCTTTGGGAGGTGACTTTTACCATTTTAAAAATTCCTCTCAAATTTTTTATGAATATATTATGACTGTGTTCCAACCAATTTTGAAAGTCTTTTATCGATACTGACAATAGTTTATGTAGCGCGCAAACAAATTCCTTAAGACTCAAAATAATTTGTCTGCAACTACTTTGGAATAGTGGTCTACAGCTGATATTCCGTAATGCGTTCCCTCTTAAATAAGACGAAGCAAATATCCGATCTGAGTTTCACGTAGTTTATTCGAATATAGGCATGTCTTCCAGACTGAGAATAACAAAATCTCTGAGTAGAATGTTGTACTTAGTATGTTGAGAACGATTAACTGAAAACAAATCAAACAAAAGGATACAGGAAGTGAGAACTAAGCTATGTTCACACTATGACACAGGAAGTAAACACTCTCTATGACCAGGAAGTAAATACACTCTATGACACAGGAAATTAGAAACAGGAAGTAACTAACAGGAAGTAATGCTCCCTCTGAGATGACTCAGGGGTCAGAGGTCATAATAAGTGGGATGGTCACATGACCCACCACAGTAAACGCCCTCTAACGGTGACTGAACGTTTACTTTCGTTGACGAAATCTCATTTGCATAAAAGCAGCCTTGACGTAACGAGTGTTTTGGTTTCAGCATTAACAGGTGGTTGGATATTAATGCCTCTAGATCGTTTGGATCTTCTGACAGCCTGGTGATCGGTCGGCTGTTTATTATGGCTTCCGCTTCACAGAACAGCGTTCGGAGTGCTTCATATCTGACATGCAAAGTGGCTGTTCTTTGAGCAAGGAAAAGATGATTTTTCCTTATGGCTCTGATGTGATGCTCCCATACTCCTCCAAAGTGGGAACCTGCTGGGGTTGAATTTTCGTTTGATGTCTTGCTGGTGGAGCATCTCAGCTATCTTCTCTTGTTTCCATCTCCTGATACTCTCCTTCAGCTCTTTGTCGGCTGCGACGAAGTTAGTCCCGTTGTCTGATCTGATAGACCTAACTTGTCCCCTTCGTGCTATGAATCTTCTGATGGCGTTGATGCACGAATCTGTGTCTAATGAGCAGGCTACCTCTAAGTGTACCGCACGAGTTGCCATACATGTGAAGATCACTCCATACCTCTTCTCAGTGACATGGCCACGTTTGACCTCCATTGGTCCGAAGTAATCTACGCCTGTGCGAGTAAATGGCGGCTCTTTGGGGGTGATGCGGTCCTTTGATAGGTCTGACATCTTCTGCTCACAAACTTTTGCTCTATATTTTCTACAGATGACACATTTGGTTACGAGGTTGCGGATCACTGTAGGCGCCCGTAGAATCCAATATTTCTCTCTTAGCTTTGCCAGCATCAAGTTCCTTCCAAGATGTCTGACTTCTCTGTGGGTTTCTTGGAGTATGATTGTTGACACTGGTGAGACTTTAGGCAGCACTATTGGGTGCTTGCTATCTGGCGACACTGAGGCACATTCCAGGCGTCCACCAACTCGCATTATTCTTTTATCCAAAATTGGGTCCAGCTTATATAATGGGCTGTATCTCCTGACTTGCTTGTTTTGCTGTAGGAGTGCCATTTCGTCTGGAAAATGCTTTCGCTGCACATACTTCATGATGGCATCTTCTGCCCTTTGTAGATTATCTAGTGAAACAGGTAGGATTGTTGTTCCACAGCTCTTCTGGCCAGTATCTGCGTTAGTGTCTTCATCGCCTCGTTTTCTTTTGCGGCATTTATCTTGAAGGTTTTTCGTCGCTAGAATGAACCATCCAACTATCTTCTTTAGTTTCATCATGCTGGAGTAGCGTAGTAAGATCTTCATTACCCCAAACTCTTGCTCTACTAGTACGGTGCTGTACACGGATGCTTCCCGCTTGACTCCTGGGTCTTTATTAGATAGCGCTCTGGAGATGTCCTGTTGAGTAGGCGCTTGCTTTCTCGCTTCCACAGGAAATCTGGTCCTTGCAGCCATCTTCTGTTTTGCTGGAACTTGTCTACCATCAGTCCCCTAGATGCCTCGTCTGCTGGGTTTGATTTCGTGTCGACGTACTTCCACTGTTTACTATCCAAACCTTCACGTATAATGTTGATCCGGTTCGCTACAAAGGTGTGGAATCGGGAGGTTTCATTGGCACACTACTTAATCACTGATTTGCTGTCTGTCCAGAAGTATACCCTGTCGTTTTCAATGTCGAATTCTTCCTCCAAAGTTCATTCTCGCGGCAACTGTAGCTGCTGTTAGTTCCAGGCGTGGGATGGTAATTTTCTTCAGTGGTGCAACCCTTGCTTTTCCCATAGGAAGGCACAGTGAATTCTTCCATTTTCATTTATGAGTCTAATATACGATGCGACACCATATCCGTATTCACAGAAAAGTGATGTATTTCACGTACCTTGACTTCGCCAAAGTCTGCTGGTTTGTAGCACCTCTGAGTTGATACGTTTTCTAGTTTTGGAAGATCTGAGAGCCATCTTAGCCATTTCTTCCTATCGTCTTCTTTGATCTTTGCATCCCAGCCAATACCTCTACGACACAAGTCTTGAAGTAGTATTCTTGCAGGTAGAATGAATGGAACTGCAAGTCCAATGGCGTCATATACTGAGCTGATAATTGATAGAATGCCTCTTCTTGTTGCAGTCCGGTTTTCAATGTTCATCTGGAATCCTATTGTGACTGACTCGACCGACCATGAAGTACCTAGGGCACGCTCTACTGGTAGGCAGTCATATTCCAGCTTCAGGTCTTTGATTTCCTTAGCTCTTTCTTCTTTTGGTATAGTCTCCAATACTTCACAGCTGTTGCTCACCCACTTCGTCAGACGGAAACCGCCCTTCTTGAGAGCAGAAGCTTGTGTCAGCTTGATTGCCTTCTTCGCATTTTCTACTGACTTGAGGCAGTCATCTACGTAGAAGTCTCTCTTTATTGTGTTGACAACT
The DNA here is from genome assembly GCA_001465055.1 of Ptychodera flava. Taxonomy (NCBI): domain Eukaryota; kingdom Metazoa; phylum Hemichordata; class Enteropneusta; family Ptychoderidae; genus Ptychodera; species Ptychodera flava. The sequence goes on from LD343354.1 coordinate 118,740, forward strand.
TCCTTGTTGAATAGGTGGCTGTTGTCTTCGGCCATCTTGTGTAATGCTGTGTTCGCGCAGCTCGGGGATGATACTGCACCGAACAAGTGAACCATCATTTTATAGACTCTTGGAGGGCTTTCTATGTTTCCATCTGGCAACCAATAGAAGCGTAGACAGTCACTGTCCTCTTCTCTAATCTTTACTTGGTGGAACATAGTCTCTATGTCTGCCATTAAAACGATTGGTTCCTGTCGAAATCGTAATAACACTCCTAGTAGATTATTCGTCAGATCCAGCCCTTGTAGTAATAGGTTGTTCAACGACACCCCTTGGAACTATGCTGAACAGTCAAAGACAACACGGATCTTCTCTGGTTTCTTCGGATGATATACTCCACGGTGGGGTATATACCACACCTTTCCATCGTCTCGATCTAATTCATCGTTAGGGACTTGTATCGCGTATCCCTTCTCAATTAAGTCTGCCATGAACTTCTGGTAGTCGGCATGGAACTTTGGGTTGTTTCTCAGCTTTCTTTCAAGGCCTTTAAAGTCTTGTAAGGCATACTGCTGGTTGTCGGGTAGTCAAACTCTTTCAGTTTTGAATGAAAGTCCCATTTTGTAGTGTCTGTCTACTAGCTCAATGGTTTTGTTTACTTTCTGCATGAACTTCTTGTCTTTTTGGGAGTGCTCCCTTTTGTCATCTATCATGCGCTCAGGAAAATCAAGGTCAATGGAATGTCGCACTAACCTGTCTAGTTTATCCAATTCTTCCATATCCTTTACAGCCATAACTTCTGTTCTGTAGCTTGGAGGATGTTGCCCTTGTTCGTTCAATCTGACTACGTGCCAGGGGATCCATTCTACACGTGTTCTGCATGCGTGAGGGGTTGAGTCCGGACCACGTATCGTTCCAGAGGGATAAATACTGCTGTTTCTCCGGTACCTATCATCAGTCCTATTTCGGCATCTATTCTTGGAAGCCTTATGTCCTTCAAATGCGGCCATCTAATGAGATCTTCTTGATGGGGAATGTAGTCTTCAGAGACGCCTATCTCTCGTTTAGTGTATACTGTTTTCAGCTCTACATGTGGCTCTGAACAGTCTAGGTTGTAAACTTCTATGCCGGTGACTTTTTTGCAGGTGTGGCTGCCTAAGCCGTTCACTGTATTTACCGTCAGCTTTGTCTTTCTGCCTATGGCTCCAAGTTTTCTCTGTAACGCTTCTTGGCAGAATGGTATGACACTACCTGTGTCCAGAAAGGCATAAGTCTGTACCATTATATTTGAGCCTTTCAACTTCACCTTGACAGGGATAATAGTCAGCAGGACCTTGCAGTTATCATCATCACCACCGGTGTCATCGTCTTGACCACCGGTCCCCATCAAGGACTGTACTTGGTCAACCTCTGCCATGGTGCGGTGTACTGCGACACTCTCCATCTGTACTGGTCTCTTTGAATCCTCATCTTTATCAGTTGTTGGTCGACGATCCTCATGTAGCGCTGTTGGGTGTTTTCCTTGGCATTTGGAGCATTTAGCTTTCTGCTTGCATTCCTTACTCCGACGACCAGGTTTCAGACAGCCAAAACACACACCTTGGTTTCTCAGGAAGTTAACAGTATCTTCTTGACTGGCTGCAATCAATCGTTCGCAACTGTTGAAAGAATGGTTGTCATCTTGGCAGTGCAGACATGGTTTCTGTTGACCTTTGTGTGGTTTGGAGGTCGAAGTGTTGCTCCTCTTGCTCCCTTAGTTCATCTTCTTTGTGTTCGTAACACTAGTGCCAAAGGATTGTTCCACTTTGTCCGTGCCTTTCTTCTTTTTTACAGGGTTGTCGAGACTAGCCATTGCTTGTCTGCTGTAGTCCGGGCATAACAGTCTGCTTGCTTCGGACTTCACCAGATCGACGAGGTCTTCGAATCTTACTCTTTTCTTGGCTTTGCGTATCTTCGCTGTGCCTTTACTCCAATAATCTTGGATAAAGTATGGAAGCTTCTTGACGATCCGCTTCATATTTTCTGAATGTTCTAGTATTTCTGGCCATCAACACATCGAGTTGCTGTCTTACATCGATTCAAGAAGATGGCGAACTTGTCTAATGAGGCAACGTTGTCTGGCTTGATTAGAGGCCAGTCCAAAACCTTCCTCAGGTAGGCGTTGGCTATCTTGTGTGGATCACCATAGCGCTTTTCCAGCTCCTGAATGGCACCTTGATATGCTTCACTTGCATCTATACCTGCGTACCCTTGAATGATTTCATGGTCTGTGCCTTCCGTAAACTGTCTCAGCATAGTGAGTTTATTTTTATCATCTTCGGCAGTCGGTACTAGTTTGGTCTCAAACTCATCTATGAATGATCTGTACTCCAGATGTAACCGTCAAACTTCTTTATCACGGTGGACATTTTCTTTATTGCTCTGATCATCGCCCACTGTGCAGAGTCACGTGTTGTCTTACTCATGTTACTGCCACTACTTCTGATGGAAATTCTGGAAGCTGCTATGCTGACTGCCTCTTCTAAATCATCCGCCTCGCTGTCACTCTCCCTTTCTATTGTAGGTTTTCTTCTTATACACTCGTACCGGTGTTGTGGTCTTCCGTGGTTTTGTTCTGGACACAATGTACTTGTCCTCCAGTGCTTCAGTCTTGATATTGATGGCGATATCGTCCTCGAATTCGTCACCAAAAACTTATTCAGAGATTTAGCTCTGGCTTTGGCTAGGGCAATCTTCGTGTCAAGTTCATGTCGCTCTTGCTTTAGTCGAAGCTCATACTTGGCACGCTCAATTTCTTGCTTCTTCTTGAGCTCTGCTGACATTGCCAACAGTACTGCCTTTTCCCTTTCGTCGGCTTGTTTTGTAGCTGAGAGTGCACTGTGGCTCGTATGGTGGCTAACTCCACTCAGTCTGCCAACTACAGACGGTTTCGGTATGCCGACTTGAGAGACACTATCTTCTGGTTCTACATCCTCTTGTGGATGAATTGGTTTTGGGTTTGCTTCATGTTTGCTCAACCATGCACCGGTGTCTTTACGGAAGGTCCCAAAAACGTTTTCAACATGGACCAGCCAATGAAGGCGTTTGTCTGGCACCAGATTCATAGCCTGTGGCTACAAAGTCTTGATACAGCTCCTTCCACACTTCAAACTTCAGTTTGATTGTGAATAAATCTGCCTTATCAGCAATGAGCTCTTGTATTTCACAAAACTTTTGGGTTAGTGAACTCGTTGTTTTCTCTAAGAAGCTAGCTTTATTGGCTAATACATATTTAAGTCTTTTTTCGGAGGGTGTTCTGACACGGCAGCTACGCCTAGGTTCTTGCAATTCCTTTTCCGGTGACGAAGCTTTTGATTTCTGTTCTTCGTCTTCCATGGTTTGGCTTAGGTGAATATCACAAGTCAAATATAAAATCAATAATGAGAAATGTAGCACGCAAACAAATTCCTTAAGACTCAAAATAATTTGTCTGCAACTACTTTGGAATAGTGGTCTACAGCTGATATTCCGTAATGCGTTCCCTCTTAAATAAGACGAAGCAAATATCCGATCAGAGTTTCACGTAGTTTATTCGAATATAGGCATGTCTTCCAGACTGAGAACAACAAATTCTCTGAGTAGAATGTTGTAATAAGTATGTTGAGAACGATTAACTGAAAACAAATCAAACAAAAGGATACAGGAAGTGAGAACTAAGCTACGTTCACACTATGACACAGGAAGTAAACACTCTCTATGACATATGACGATCAGTCATATCCTCTTGCACTAGTTCGTCATGGGAGAAAGTGTTTATGAAACTGCTGGCATGTTAGGATGTTTTAATTGGCGTGAAGTAGTGTTTCTGCCCTGAGAGCACACAGAGTAAACATGGTTACTACGCGACAGGTATCACGATGCATCTCGTCCTACTTTTCGCATAATATCTTGCAATTATCAACCACGCACGAAGTCTCCAAAACGTCTGGCACCTATGAAGCTCATTTTAACATGAAACGGCCGCAGTTTATAGAGACGACCGTGACATCAAACGGCGTGCCGCTTGTCTAGTCTGTTTTCTCTTTGTCCGTGATAGAATTTCACTGTTCATCAGCCAACGTTCAACTGAAGGTGCAGATAACGTTTTCTTGATGAACATGCCGATATTCATGTGGAGTTGTTGGTGCGGATATTTCAAGTCTGTTTTATGCAAGTCAGCTGTTCATTTTACTGTAACATATCACGAGCGTCTAAGTTTCGACAGGAGTTTCACACTTTCTATATTGAATATTCATTTGTCTTGACTCTTGCCTTGTTTGTCTTATCTGGATCGATGAATGCTAAGTGGACCCCCTTCACAGGAATGTCCCGCCACATATTAATGAAAGTAGTTAAGTGGGTGTTCTTATGTTTCTTTTTCTTACATGAGTGTCTTAATCTGTGCTGGACAATGATGCCTAAATTGGGAGTCGTGAATACTTAATTAGATCAATGTAGTATATAACATTGTGAAATATAAGTTTCAAAAATTCCTTAACCTATATTGAGAAAATCGACGGTAAGTTAAAGATCTACAGGTACATGCAAAACATTAAGAATTTAAATTTTGACAACTGTACAAGCGCTGTAAACTATCTAGAGCGTTTGTTTTGCTGTGGGAAACTATTGTAAACTAACGGTATTTTTTTAACTAATCGTTTCCTTATTTGTTAGATGGGCGAAATCAAGCTCCGTACGGTGGTTACTGTCAAGTAAATGGACAATGGGAAGGTGAGTAGGAGAGGAATGCTGATATTAAATTCGTTTGTTTTACGCATGGTAAACTTCTATTTTCTTGCCATTGGCACAGGTACTTAATATTTATTTCAATATATAGTAAGACCGAGTTAAATCGCCACCTGACATGATGTTGTAAACATATTGACTGGCAATGAGGGTAGCAACAGACGTTGATTTGCATGAAAGCCTGAGAGTCAAACTGAGTCCCAAACTATGCTGTTACCTGAATACGGCTAGTCAGTTTATGTTTGTAACACATCATAACACATTTTCTGACCGAAAAATCGAGAAGTTCCCTCCACTGTAATTCGTCTCGGTCGCAAACGACATCATATTCTAAGCGGTTTAGAATGTGCGCATGCGCCAATGCGCTTTCAAGCGTAGTAAGTAAACTCTTGCCTGAACTGAGTTTGGAACCTATTAACCGGTTACCGCCTCTTTGCAGTTATCAGTACTCAATGACGCTTACTACTTTTGAGTAACTGTATATTAACGAATCACGACTTTAGGAGGTGTACTACCTCATAAAATCGTTGAAATGACGTTACCACTTATTAACATTGACTGTATTACACAGGAATAGTATCGAGATGGCCGACCCTTAATCATTCAAAATAATCTGTGCGTCAGCGTTCATAACAGATTCTACTAGTCGCTTAATTAAACCTTTCATCATTGTTCTTCTTTTGAAATTCTTCATATTCTTCTTAATTTACCATCAAAGTGACAATGTTTAGAACATCCTTTAAACGTTTTTTTTTACAGTACCAAGGGTTTATGGTTTACTTGTACTTTTGGTAAGATTTCGCGAAATTGGTGAAAAGCAATGACGTTTTTAGAGCATTTTCAGTTTCGATGGTTCAGAAAATTCTTGATAGTACGTAATTTGTACTCTTGTAAACTGACCCAGTGAGAACGGTCGCTTTTTAAACGAAGTGAACATACTGGCTTGGCACAATGCTTTCATATTGTAGACTCCGTAGACTGAGTGAGTGAGTAAGACAACATACCTTTACTTCGCGTCTACCCTACAAATGTTGAATTCTTCGTATCAAGCCCGTGAACTTTCTCTTTTTAAAATTTAGCAGTATCCAGCCATAACTTCACGGTAGAAGATTACAATAAGATATGTAAAATAATGTTACAAAAATGCCGCTAAATGATAACGCCTACTTTCCTGTCTTTGATAACAACGCACCCCGAAACGGAAACGTATAAGTCAGCATCTTTGTGCCAACACTACTTGACAATTAATTGGACATTTACTGCTTGTATACATGAAAAATAATGTAAGCCATCAGTATTTAACAATACTACATCAAAGGCCTACGGGCTCTACGTCACTTTAAGATTTACATGATCATGTACCTGCGTCTTGCTCGTTACGAACTTAAAAACAAAATAGTCCTTACATGGCATGTGATAGGTATACTGAAATCTTAGAATGACGTAGAGCACGCAGTCGCTACCGGTAAGATTGAAATTGGAGATTGACATTAGATTTAATTTCTCATGGTATATCGGCTTTAGGGTAGATAAAATGAAGCCCAAATTTGATCATTTACGATTTTGTCGGGTGTAGTCATGCAATTATTAAATTGATCGATTGCAAGTAAGTGTTTAAATGCATGGAAAATTTGATACGCTGTCACTATTGAGTGGAAGCTTCGCCCTTGTATGTATGTCGGAAAAATAAAAACTGGCGCTAGGTGTGTATATAGGAAAAAATGGACACCGCAGCTGTACTATACATGCACCTCAAAGCCAAGCAAGCTCTATAATTATTACGTCTTTTACAGACATTTAGTATTCGTTTACGGTATAAATGAAACAAAAAGAAAATACTTATGTTCTTAAACTTTATTACCAATGAACAACAGAAAAAGCGATAACATTAAAAATTGTTACTGTTTTTCCTATGGTGACGTGACGATCTGCTACAAATCTCAATATGACAGGGCTAGAGAGAAATAGTTATACAAGCAAAGTTTTGCCAATATGCTGACACAGCAAGGAGTTGTAAATGTCAATGTAGTATTGGGTCTTCAAACAAATGTGTTGTGACATTAATATATATATGCAAACGACGCTAGCTCATATAACCTTAGTTGGCAAAAAAGGTACATCTTAAGATTTATATTTAATGTTGATTATGAAGAATATGCTCCTACATGATAAACATAAAAATCTTTAGAGCTGCAATGAACCATTACAATCATTTAGCCGCTCTCATATTATTGAAAAAAGTTGATGGAGAAAGAATAAAACTACCCAGGTGTGAAACAGTTTGCTTGTTATGTAACAGTGAACGAGTGGAAGATGACTTAGTGCATCTTTAAATTCTACAGAAAAAAAGGATATAGTCTTTTACTACTGAAAATATGGACAAGTAAATTTAAATTTTGACCGTTATTTTGATTTCCCGTCATTTTTAAAAATTGGTAATATTACAAAGAAAACATAGCATATGGTGTCCCAAAGGAAAACATTCAGCAGTATATGCATTATATTGGACTACTCTGTTATTTCTGTGAAGATTCCAATGCATATATGCACTGCGTACTGTGTTTTTGCTTTATCTGCATGAGGGCGCCATTTTATGTTTGGGCAAACATTTATTATTTATCTTGCTCAAAATTGCACATATAGTCCCAGTGGACAGTGTATTCTACCTGTATAAACACCCCTCAATGAGTACATTCCCAAGAACTTGATATAGTTTGGAAGCAAAATCACAAAAAATAATGCTAAAAGATACAGCTATCGGGCATTTAATCTCACACAACTAGCATGTAAATATTATGGATTAACTGAAAATAGGGTTGTTGCAAGTAATTAGACATTATTACCCAATATCGCTAGTTCCTGTATCTTACCAGCATGAATGTTACTAGTGCCAAGGTACCAATACCAATAATTTTACAAATTATAAGGAAAGCCTTAAATTTGAGGCTTTACTTTTATCCCACCTTGCGCATAAATATGGACACATTTGCATGAACAGATTGCATTCATAAACCTTCTGACCTTTCGAAATCAATACCATGCGCGGCAAGTTTTCCTTGTATCAGTGAAAACCATAAGAAAACATATCAGGACTGAAACACAGTCCCACGGGAAGAACTATTATTTTCCAATATGTCATCGGTCGCAGTCAATGGTACATGGGCACAAATGACACTCATGCTGGTAAGTGGAGGCAGGCAGTTATTTCGTTTGTTTGCAAAGAGAATTGTCATGTCAACAGGTGTTTCTCGATCGATTGCTGTCTCGCCACGGGCTTACCACCTGTTCGGAGATGGGCCGTGCCTTACAAACGGTGTCAGAATATTAATTGAATTACCACAGGATAACATTACAAGATTGGACTTATCATTCCCGTATTTAGCTACCCGAAATATCCTAGCTCCTTAAAGCTCTTCAAATTTTTAAATCGTCCAATTGCAACCTGGGCAACCATTTTCTTTGTTTGCTTTTTCACGTTCAAGTTGCAATTGTGGTTAGGGAAACTCCACGACGGAAGACAGTTATCGTCTATATGCCATATCTCGACGGTTACCGCAACATGTCACAGAACGTCACCGGCATAACGCGATAAGGGCATGGTTGTATAATAAAATGATATACAGCATAGACACGGAGAAAGAGGAGTAACGACATATATAGGTCACTCTTCATGGTAACAAAAATCCAAAAATATCTTTAAAACAATCTGAATTTCAAAGTGCCTGGGTTTCCCCTAAGTGGAGAATGATGATGTTCGTCTTAAGTTTGCACGTTCTCTTGACAGGCTCAATCTATTCAAGAGAGGTTCATATAGCGTGTTATCACTGGAAAGATGAAGGTAACCTAGAAACGTGTCCAGAAAAGAGACACGACACGAACAACAATACATTTGGACTGACCTATGAACTCAGGATACTTGACAAGTCATCTCAAGACACCGGACAACTTGTTTACAGTAACTCAAGTTCGTCTTTCCCAATGTTGCGACTACCAAAAGGAAGAAGTGAAAGTAATTTTACCTTGGAATTACTTTTCAAAATAGTAGACATGTATGGTAAATACGCAGCACACAACATGTCTTTTCAGGTAAGACTGCATTTTGTGCAATGTTAAAGTGTATATCTCACCTATTCTTTGTTTGTCTGATCTTAATTGAATCGAATAAAATAATATTCGTTATTTCGAAAAATCCTTAATGTTCTCGTTGTAACTTTTTCTAAAATAGTGTATATCACTGTCAAAGTGGTGGAAAATCCACCCTGTCTGGAAACGTTCGAGTTCATTTTCATGACGTATTGGTCACGTGCGTGACGTCAGATGTGGCTAATAGGTGAGAGCATTCCCCTGAGAGCAACAGTCAACACATTGGGTACCAACTTCAATAAAATTTCAGATAGTTCGCTTTGATGAATAGATGCGCGGTTTTGGACTGCAAAAACACAAACCAGGATGGTTTTAGTATATGTGCCGTCAATTTAGTGTGGACCTATAAATATTTCCATGAGAGCATGGCAGAGTTGTGTGTGCCAGCAGCCGACCCCCACGCTGTGTACTGTACAGGAATAGTATAACTGGACATGGAGCCGACCCACCCCGGATATTTTATGAATGAGACTCAATTGCAACTTCAACTGCCTTTCACATTTAGTAGCTCCCTAAACTGTACTACTTGATAAACTGCACTATGTCATAACGCCTAAAATACTACAGCTGTAAATATGTTCATCCATCGGACTAAGGCTGGACGTTGGAGTCTATAGGGACTGTGCCAGAACGTTGCATTAGGAGTGATACGTATTGAAAGGGGTCGAATATCAAGCTCGCCGCTTCAGTTAATTACACTGTGTAAAATTTGCACTTTTTTCGGGCTCTATAAATAGTCGTCTGCTATTTGCATCATTAATTACATAACTGTAGTAAGTTAAGGGACTGGTCAGTTTCTTCAGC
>LD343354.1:128936-152629 GCA_001465055.1 Ptychodera flava
TCTCACAGGTTTTCTGTAGAAAGATGCTTTTTTATGAACAAAATAACAGTTAAAAAAGGCAGTTTTTGTCATTATTAGCTGTGCTTTTATGGTTTCAATGTTACAAGTTAGAGAAGGTCATCTCAGACACTGTACACATCAGATTTGGCTAAAAAAAGCTCTCTATGGCTCCGCAGGAGATTTAATTGGATGGTTGGCAAGTCTTAACACCCATCAAAGTTTTTGATTCACTGCTTTTTCCTCTTTGATTTTAATGATTGACATTGACAGTTCAGGACATCTGGTTAAGCATAGAAAGTGTGAAATACATTCACAGCTCATTCAAAATACAGCTCATTCAAAATGTACTGTGTTCAAACTTTAAGATTGACACTTTGAAATTCCTATCTTACAACTGACATGTCAACAATTTCATTAAAACATAGTATGACTATTTAAAATATAAATATATGTAAAATGTAAAATATAATATATATATATATATATATATATATATATATATATATATATATATATATAATTTATGTCCACCTTTTGTTTTACCTATGTCGGTGCCGGGGGGGTCACCCTGTTTTTGAAATTTGAAATAGGGGGGCGGTCACCCTGTTTTCAAAATTTGGAATAGGGGGGTCAGCCACTTTTTGACGTCGGCAAAAAATAATCCACCGCCCCCCCCCCCCCCCCCCAGGCCGAAGAAACTGACCAGTCCCTAAATATACAGAACCTAGTAAGGACGGGTTCAAAATTTCACAAGGTTTAGAGTGCAGCATACAGCAGAGTCCGGACTAGACAACCGGCAATTTTCGATCAACCTTCTGATGGACTGCATCTTGTCAGTTTCAGGGTTGGGACCCTCTTCAGTTCGTATGCTTAGTTTTACAAGAAAAAGGCGTCTTAAGTTCAAATCATGCTCTAAAATGTTCTCCCAATTAGAAATATCAATGATGGGATTGGCCAATTTATTGGCGATAAATCAAAACGTGGGTTGGCGGCCATATTGGCTCCAAATATTTCCGCATATTGTCGGTGTCTCACTAGACTAGCCCCAAGTTTGAGTGTATATAAATATGAAAACAGAATAAACTTAACGGATTTGAATCGACTCTCACGTTTGTGAGGAGGTGACATTGAAGCAGTGTACTCTAGTAAGCTCATGTTTCGATGGGAGGCGAGGTGTCAGCGCGATGGCCTTGGCAAGCTGTATGCTGCCGCGCGCCGAGAAAGCCAAGCGACCGGGGTCAGCCTGGCATATCAGGTGTTTTTATTTATGTACTCCAGGAAAGCACTGGATCGATTCCGCAGGCAGTAAGGCCTGAAAATTAATATTCTGCTCTAATAACTTTTGTAAAGAACACGGCGAACATTTTCTAGATTTCCCGGGAAGCTGCGGATCGTTTGCGTTGACATACTCGACTATATAGCGACCGGTTGGTCTGGAGACATTTCACGTCGAATTGAGTGAACTGAGGCACAAAATCTCCGCTCACAATATTTCCGATGGAATCATTTTCAACAGTAACACTAGACTCTCCACCACTGGCTACCCTCTAAACCAATCGTACCAAACAACATTGTATTGCAAATTGAAGTGATTGTCACTTTCCAAATTATAGAAAGAACTTGAGATAAATGTCATTCTGCGATGGTGCGTATAGCTACTCCGTTCTACATTCACGAACGCCACTTATGACGTCACAGAAATGGACGAGTTCCTCATGGAGGTTTTTTCGTCAACCAATGAACATTTTTCATTCTCACAAAATTTTTTATGAACGGGAAAAAGGGAAAAAACCCATTTAGCGTCGAAATAGTATTATTATTTATTGACAATTTATTATCAAAAAATAAAAAAAAATATTTTCTAGGTGAGATATACCCTTTAAACTTCACCAGGATATACCGTCGACGTACAATGCAAAGTTTGACGCATGTCATTTGAGTCGATATCAAACTTTTAAAATATTAACAGTCATTTATTCTATTTGTTGTCATTTACTTTTTATTTATTTTCTTACTCGTATATTTGGTGACCACGTATCGATTTGCTTTCAATATGGCAGCAGTAGGATGTCAATATTAGACCATTAATGTTATTTTTGTCACTGGAAGCATATTCTGCATTTGTTGTATGCTCCGATCACCACAATTTTAGCTAAAAAAAATCAGCTTTCAGTGTAAAGTCGTTCAGGTCAATAATTTAGAGCCAATTATTTTAGCACAGACTTTTCATTTTATCCGGACACTATTTCTTATTCGGTTTTAATTTTACATTACCTTCGTCATTTAGAAATCACGAACTCTCTCACTAACCTCGGAATATGTACCTTAAGGGCGCAACCTACAGATTTCTAGAAGCTTTACATTAAATTATTGCCGAATATACTTTGAACATAAAGCATACACCTGCCAGACCATCGTCTTGGACAGTTTATAAAGTAGGACTTCAATTCGTCGTACCAAGGGATTGTCTTCGGCAAGCGAAATGTAAAAAACTCTAAGGTTTATCCTTATAATGATTGTTCAGAAACAAATCGTTTAAATGCTTTTCGCACAATGTTCTATCACTAAGGTTTACAATTTGTCTATCACTAAGGTTTACAATTTGTCATCGATGAGTGAAGCTGAAGTGAAAGATGTTATTCACAATTTAGAGGAAGGAGTAAGAGCTTTTGAATCTAATAACACTGCCGACACCGCTGTTGTCCTAAACAAGATTTACAACGTTGCCGAAATCATCAACGGGTTGACACAGGTTAGTTCACATTGATTGATTTTTTAACTCTGTGGAATCATTCCTGCTTCATCTAGTCATACAGCTAGTGTTCAAGTTGATCTACAATAACGCATGAAATTTATCGATAATGCACGACATACACTCGGTTTTCCGAACATAATTATAGCAATTTTTGGAACTGCATTACACGCGTCAATAACCACAATGAATTATGTAGAACACAAATAGCTTGCAGCAGTAATGTGTTATTAAAGCTCCAAGCAGCGTTTGTGGGTCGCAAGCGGTTGCCATGGTTCAAGTACAAAATATGTTTAAGCTGTCTGTTATATTTATCTTTTACCGTGTTTCAATAGAGCTACAAAGACATTAATTTTTTGTTGCCATGAGCGTGATTATTGTTGCTTCGAAATATGGCTAATATTGAAACTGTCTGGTAAGTGGTGCAGCATATATGTGTTCAACTTTGCAATAAACACATTACTTTTCATGTTGCTGTGTGAGTGGTTACGGTTGCTAATGTTTTTCACTGGTCCACATGTGAGTAGAACCACTTGTCTGTGCTATGTTTTAGCTCAAATTAGATATTTTTTTGAAAATGGCAATATGACCACAAAAGTAACAAACCTTGCCACATATCCAAAGGTTTTGTTGCAAACTTACAGGTACCCAGACTAATACTTATATGGGCAAAATTTCAGTTTAAATTGTTCATAATTCCGGAGAAGAATATCTTAGAATATTATTTTGATGTTAACATGTTTATCTCAAATGGCCAAGCTGTGTGACTGATCCACAATATTTTGCAAACTTGCGAGTATTTCAAATTATTATATAATGATGATATCAGAAAAGCTGAACTCAAATGGATTGGTATTTCTGGAGAAGAAGATTGTCGAATAGTATTTTAAGGCTACGACGGGTTGGTTTTTCGCAGATTGTAATATGTCGGCCAAACAATGAGACTGATTTTTGGAAACTTAAAAAGACTTGCACTAAAGACAATGTAGGGTAAATGCATTGTTGATTCTAGTGAAGCGGATCTTTTAAATAATTATTATTTAAAGGTTATCGTAGGTGTTTTGCAAACGGCAATACGGTTGTCAAGTCACATGACCAATGGAGAAGCTTTTTTCAAACTTGAAAGAACTTAAGCTAAAATTAATGATAGTAAAGTTTGAGCCACAATGCACCATTGGTTCTTGAGAGAATGTTTTAAATATTATTTCTAGTTTGTAGTATTTTTGCATGTGGCAATATTGCCACTAAACCACGTGACAAAACCAGATGATCTTTGCAAATAGAACAGTCGCAAGATCATGTGACCGATCGAAATTTGAAGGGTCAGGTGTAGTAGTACTCATATTACACTAACCTCATAGGTTGTAGAAGTTTACGTTGATCAGCTTGTCGAGTTCTGGTTCGACTAGAAGTTATGAAAGAAGATGAAGGAGAAGACGTCTTGTTTTCAAATTCAAGTAATTTGATATGCATTTGTCTTTACTGGAGTTCGATGTTTTTAAAAGAAGAAGAATAAGAAAAATAAGAAAAATAAGAAAACTGAACTCCTTTGAAAATAACAGGGGCCGAAATCAACAGTGCTTGGTCCCCTAATTAAAGTATTTTTGATTCCTTGTGAACGGCGCATATGCTTCAAAAAAACTAATATGCAGGTGTGTCACGTTCACGTGGGTGCTGAGCGTTTTCATTTGCTTCATCGGTGTAGCATGTGCTTTTTAATGAAATTTTAAAACAAAGAAAACAAGTTATTATCAGGATGAAATATATTACCTTAATTAATCCAAGTGGTTGTCACAGAAATGACCTTACGTTTTATTTATTGCTAGCAAATAAGTCTCTCACAAATGGCTTATTTGGATTATTGAATTTGTTTTGAGGCCATTGTGTTCTCCTAAACAAGAGTATGGCTTATTTACTATGTGTGTGTGTGTGTGCAGGGGGGGGGGGGGTCGGTGATGTATGCAAGTCTCTCCCTTTCAGAACACCATATGTGAGTGTAATCGTAGTACTTGCTGTTAACGTTCTTGTTCTTCTGAAGTTGAGTTTTATTTTTAAAAAGACGACTGACTGACACACATTTCGGGACACTTTTCTACAAAGTGGTCCTGTCGTATGATAGTTACCTTTGAAAGTGTACGTGTCTGCCCCGTAACAGTCGTGTGTTGCCGACCATGTTCATCCCCCAGGCCTCAGCACATGAAACGCGCTGAGCATACATTTTAGACAGAACTACTGTAGTTTCACTAACCTCAAAAATGAAGTAGACTAAACATTTGTAAACATTCGGGAAGAGAGAAAAGTATTCAACGGAAAGAGTATGAAGAAAACTGCAAATACTCTGTGACGGCATCAAACAAGCGTACATTCGTAACAAATACTCAGAAATCTCCTCTTATCTGGCAACCACCTTCAGCTTTGCTCATGAAAACGACGAAATTGTATACATATCAAGATAAATCCGTTGTCCTTTCGAAACAGGATAATCTAGAATTTACTCTGACGTAAGGAAGAAATTTCACACCAATTTTTATCTTGATGCTGGCGTTACTTTTTTTCTTCATTTTGTTTTTTTTAAACAATTCAACGTTATCTTTATTGCATGTATATTTGACTGGCTGTCAAAAAAAGAAATGCAGTTTCCCAACTTTCAAAGTGCATCGTCTTGGAAGCTCGTAGCATACTGGTTGCTGAATATCATCGACATGTATTAATCGTTCAAAAAAAGTCAACGAGCCAGCCACACAATAGCCTCAATTTTAAACGCATTTAATTGTTGTTAATTACAATCTCTCGATCAGCACATTGCAGACTGGGTCAATCGTAAGAACATAATTTTGTACGCTGATCCATTGTTTGCCGAATTATCTAGTGAGAAGTGCAAAAAGCTTATTTGTATATTTGTATATTGCGCCCTCTATATGTAAATATGTTTAAAATATTCAGAAATCATGAAATACGATATACAATGAAATAGCTCTATATTTTATGTATTGTATGAAAAATATTTATGAAGCAGTCAGTGCATAACAAGTGCTTTTTGTCTTTTTCACTGTCCGCCTAAAGCACCAGCCATCAATTCATCCATACAGAGACACTGTTTGGCATACGGATCAAAAGAACGAGCCGAATATTATGTAGGGTACCAGTCCATTGAAAGCGATTATTCCTCTCCGTTTCATCAACAATCCATTTGTTACGATACTTGATTTTAAGCAATTAATTACTTTTTTAGTTGATTTTTGTAGGATTTTCCAGTGGCTGTATTGTTATAAATTGTATTTTATCATTTTTCGAACCTTCAGTTCTTATATAAAGAAATTTATTTAACAATTTTGTTTCTCGAAACCTTTACAGCTCTTTATTTTCTTTATCTTAATTTAGGCTCAAGTTGGTCCTCTCATCAAAACCGTGCAAGAGGTAAGCTTATATTTTCTTATCGGTGAAAGGGAATGACACACGTCAGAATAGAAATGCGAATGATTTTGCGGTTATTCCAACAATAAAAAATGTGAAATAAACATCTGCAAACTTTTTATAAATGCCTAACTGTCGCACACAGACAAAAGTTATTGCCTTCTTGATTAGAAAAAAGCTGCAGCTATATCATGACCACGCTGTTTCCTCATTCTAATCAATGACATTTATGCTAGTTGATAAACAGCGAAGACGGCTAAATTTTCGGGCTATGATGTAACGTACTATTATTTCGATTCAGTGTGACGTTTCAAGAAAGTAGGAAGAACGTCCTTTGGTGTCGATTTAATCGCGATAACATAAACATTGTATCGGCCAGGCTACTATATAATTAACTTGGCGCTATCGGTGTCTGTGGAAGTGAGGGGGATGTTTATTACACTCTGAGTTCCGATGTTTTCACAGCACTGATAACAGTGGAACAACACAATCAATGTATGTGAGAAATTTTATTTTCAAATATTGAAACAAAATCAAAGTGACAGAACAACAACACTGAAAATCCAACGAAAACATCTAAGTATTCATCGTTGATTAATAAAGTTGTGAAATATCAAACAATAAAGATACCGTGGTGATATACACGTCCATGACCTAAACTTTCAAAATTGTGACGTGGTAATGGCTTTGTCACATAAGACTGAAGATCAGAACAACAGAGTATAGGTAATTGGTATGACTATGTACTTTAACATTTTGAGATTACAGCACTGTAACAGCGATTCAAAAGAAAACCTTCACCAGAACTTGACCTTTGCGAATCAGTCAGACGACTGCAACTATATCGCGATAATTCAAATCTAGACTGACCTGAAAAACATTTTATCCGAACACAAGAAATGAATATTTCGCTCAGACAACAGAAAACTAAACATTACGTGAAAAGTGAATCCATCTTCTAAATGTCATTGTAGAAAATGCAAAACATCCTACTTGTATCGCAAATCGTCGCAAAGGGGAGTTATGAGTCATCTGTGAAATGATTCAACGCTCCAAAAACACAAACACGTCGACAGGAATAACAAACACGACTGCTTAAATGTGAAAATGCCTGAAAAAGACTATACTTGCTCTACGACCGTTCAAACTAAAAAAACCATTGGAACGGCGATGGCGGTGAAGGTGATGGTGGCGGCGGTTGTTGCTGGGAAGGCTGAGAAGGCACAGGCGGTAGATTTGTCGCAGTAGAAACTGCAGAAGTCGGTCACGCTTACGTCCACTGGAGTGCATCGCTCTTGTCCGTAAGACACATAATGGATAATTATTAGTTCGAGTTTTTCGTTAGAATCCCCGAAAGACTTCGAAAGACTTTGACAACGCCATTCTCACAGCTATAAACCATTGGTCTGGATAGATTGCACTTGCGAGGCCCCTATACCGGGCCCAGATCGCATAGCGCCAAAAACTGACGTTTACGACATTCGTGTGCGATACAGACTTGTGACGTATTTAGGACCGTTCCACTGTTATGAAGTATATGAACTGTTTTCTACCCCGCTGAATTTTAGCAAGGGCAAGTTAAGACGGACGTTTGTTTTGTCAGCAACATCGATTCATCTGTGTCCAATTTACGCAAAGTTATATAAAGCTAAATGTGAAAAAGTTTACTTTCTCACATCCCTTCACATTGGTAGTAGCCTGCACTAAGGGACGGACCATTAGATCTTGGGAGGGGTTGGTCACAATGAAATTGTGAAATTTTTTTCCAAATGAGAACAGTTGTGCTAATTTTTTTTCTGAGTAAATTTTCAGATTTATAATTTTTTTTAGTTTGACGCTGACTGAGGATACAATGTACATCCATATCACTAGCGCAAATAAGATTGCGTGCTGTAACTACAACATACATATGGCCTAGTGATTTATATTGCTGATAGATTTCGTGAAATGTTGCAGATCATGTTTTGACAAGCTGAGAAGCTGCTTGCAAAATAAAGTGAAATTTGCATGTTTGTGTTTTTAGGGCAATTTTTTGCCCTTTTTTGATCAAAACATCTATTTCTCTGTAGCAGCATGTCCAAATTGATTGGATGTGTATAAATATGGTGAAATTTCAATATTTGTCTTTTTAGGGCAATTTATGCCATTTATGGTCAAAAAATCTGTAATCTCTGATAGGGCTTGTCCAATTTCTTTGAAATTTGCTACATTAGTCCCTTAAGATTTGTTTAAATCATGCTCTTTTTTGTGGTGGAAAAATTTTTCAGGTAATTGTCATCCAGCATTTGCTACACACAAATGATTAATCATGCAGATTTATTCAGTATTTGCTATAGAGAAATCAGTGTTTTCCCCAGGATTTTTTTTTACAAGAGGGCAAAGAAGTGGTGCGAAGCACCACAAGCGACCGCGTAAGCGGTCGCGGGGGAGGTCAGGAGGGGGACACGTGTCCCCCTCCTACCGTTGGAGCTTTTGAAAAACAGAAATTGAAATGGTGTTATTTGGTGGCACTTGGGGAGTATTTTTTCAGACTTTTTTTGTATAAAAAACTCAAAAATAAAGAAATCTGCCACAGTGTTCCATAACTTTTATTCCAGTTTACTGATTTCAATGAAGATTACATTTTTTGAAAACGAAAACTTAGCGACAGACATACATTTATCTTGTTTCCCCATTCTTGCATTCATCATTGCAATAAAATCCTGTGAAAAAAATGCACCTGATGTGGCCTGCATCTGTTCACCTTGATCTTAAAAGGCAAATATAACTTTCTGTCTTGACCATCATACCATAGTTTCAATGTTTTACCTAGTGTACCTGCTTGGTTTGTACGCATGAAACAAGTAGAAAACAGGCTCTATAATTTTATAATTTTCAAGTGATCAGAATACAAAAATCCTGAAAAGATAAGATGATCACAACTTCCAGTATAAGGGATACAGTCACTCTAAATGTATACAATAAAATTAAAAATGTGCCTGGAGGATGTACTAAAAATACAGAAAGCTGCTTCCTGTCGGTAAAATCTAAAAAAAATTGAAGATTTTAAAGACTTTTGCAGATTTTTTTTACGCATTTGTATTCTTATTTATTTTTTTTTAATTTTGCAAACTAGTTTGAAGATTTTTTTTCCCTAACTTTCTGCTCTGAAATTTTTTTTTCTGTTTTTGACCACCCCCTCCCAAGATCTAACGGTCCGTCCCTAATCAAACTACAGTAATTACGTTTCTAAAATTAGATGCCTGTCTCTCTTCCAAGAGAGTGACTTTACACACTTCTTGAGCGGCATTTTTAGTGTCCAACTAAAACTATGGAAACAATGTCGGCTAGAGGCAGAATGTTCCAAAGAGGAAAAGAACTCAGTCTTGACTATCGCAAGCTGTAAGTTGTTTTGCAGTCTTTGTTGGACGTAGGAGCTAATGACGAAAGCGGAGCAATACCTCACGGAAAAGATTGTCGAAGTTACCAGAAACACAAAGGTCCATCATGTGACTGTTAAAAAACTATGGAAGCAGTATCGTGAACAAGGGCATCTACAACGACAGCCTTGTAGTGGTGGACGTCAGCGAAAATCCAATAACCACGACCTGCTGTATGCAGAGATGCTAAAAAGTGAAAAATCGTCGATTTCATATGCCAAAATTAAAACAAACTTGGCGCAAAATGCAGACATTGAAATTTCGACGTCTGCTCTTTGTAAATACGTGAAATATCGACTACCAAGTGGCGAGTGGACAAGAAAGAAGATAACTAAGCATGCCTATGGGAGATTCACAGAGAGAAATATGGTTTACACACATGCCTATGCTGATTTCTTGTCACAATGCAATCCATACACTGTAAAGTTTATGGACGAATCTGGAATTCAATTACCGCCGTCGGCTCACAAAACTACTGTCATTCGCCCGTTGGCGAGCGATGCGTTGAAGTGCAACGATATGCACTGAGTTTAAAAATGACTGTAAACGGGCTAATTATAATCTGCGAAATTGCGAAATGGCAAAATCATGACAGCTTTTTCCCATACAAATTTCTGCGAGAGCTTTTGCCAGCTTAATGAGTTGGTGGGTGTGTGTGTCAATATGTACGCACTGATAACGATGAATTTTAAATTTGACGCCTAAACCAAGCATGGCCAGTGATTGGACAGAAACGCCCTTCCACTTATCACGAACACCCCCACAAAGTGTAACATTTTGTTTATCAGGTCCTAAACGCTATTTTTAGTGCAACTTGCTTTTTAGTGCAACGTGAGCTGAGCAAAATCACCTAAGTTTTCCAGACAAAGCATAAAGAAAATTTTCACTGGCGCTTGTTGCATGACTATGCTTTCTCAAAGAAGCAGGTCTTTAGTCAAGATTTCAAAACTTCAGTACTTGATGCTGACCGAATATGACTAGAAAGTCTATTCATTTGTGCAGCCGTAGCTCTCGTTTTCCCGGACGAATATGGATTGCAACGGGAAAACCCCAAGTCATGCAACGGAAAAAGAGTTTTTCAGTAGCAACGTACGAGAGCTATGGCTGCTGCTACAGCGACATACGAGAAAGAACGATCATCATAATTTGAGTCCTGTTGGTTTAGTTTTAAGAGAAACTTCGTCTTTTGAACGGAGAGATCTGAATTCTGGTTTATGAAATCGAAAACTTTAGTGTATATACAGTCCATCATAACAGACTGGTTTGTAACAGTGTAATACTGTCAGTAAAATTGACTCGGGTTTATTGGAACAGAATGAAGAAAATTGAGACATGATTCTTGAAGTTGACCGGCAATGTTAGCAGTGAGCTGAGTTTCCTGTTTGTCTGTGATTTGATATACGGTAGTGAATAAGCCATCATATCAAAATTAGACTACAATATATCGAAATTGGACCGTATATATATCTCACATGGCTACACTAGGCTTACATTAGATAAAAGATAAAAACAGTTAACCGCCGGCTAAGTACAAAGCTGGGATCGAGGTACGGGCGGAACGAGTCCTTGTCCCGGGAACGCTAGCGCTTACAAAAGGCGAAGTTGGTCAGTTTTGTTTTAGTGTTATGTCCCCTTGACCGAAATGTTCTGCACTTGTGAATGCCGGACCCTTGTCCATAACAGAGTAGAAAACATCAAAACAGTTTTGTATATAGTCGTTCACGTCACTTGAACTGGACCATTGATTCATGTCATACCATCGTACCGATCGACACGATGCAAGCTTAGCACTCGGAGCGTACCGACATAAGCTAGCGCGTTCATGTATGGCCGTGGTTTGAGGGACTGTGGGGCTTAAATACTCGAAATTATCGTGTGTCGCAACGCATTTCTTTTCATTTTCGACCAAAAATGGTGACTTTGGTATTTTACAACATAACATGTACTTTTAATAGTTTGCTAGTATCCGTTTCAATTCAATGGACAATGGACACATCGTTTGGTGTCGCCGTTCTCAACTATCGAAAAATCCAATCCTTGTGGACTGACCAGGTGGGAGTGCAGAGAAATACTTAGAAGAGCCAAGTGTAGAATTTGGGACTTAGAGGAGATAATTTGTTGCGTTCCTGCCAGCCTTATCCGAAGCATTCTTTGTAGTTTTATCGCCCTCGTTCACGCTGAATATTCATAGACGTGGGCACTATCCGGTTCTCGGGGCCTGAACCGGATAGTGCCCACGTCAAAATTTGTATGGCCAAAAGCTGGAATGATGATGAAATGGCGAAATCACGATTTTCGATTTTTTCCAAATAGCAAAATGAAGAAATAGAGAAACTACTCACAGGGAAATTACCTCCCACCAAGAGTATGCTTTAAAATCGTCTCCTACTCTTTCTAGTACAGCATTACCTGTAAAACGCCATGTTGAACATCGCTGAAATTGGCCTCGGAATCAGATTCAGTTTAGATTAACTGAATAAACAGCTGACACATGTTTTTTTTTCCAAACTGACCAAAGTCATTTCATGTCACATGAAAAGTATTTCGACCACAACAAGTTTATTACTGGCATGTGTTTTGCAGTATAAAGAAAAGGCACTGATTAGCGATGATACCATTGTCGGTTTAGTTTATTTCTTTGGCCGCCGTTTTTAGTTCACGTGTGAGAACACGTGGGCTAATGTCATAGCGATGTCTGTCTGTCTGTCCGTGTGTGTGTGTGTGTGTTAGTGTGTGTGTGTCTGTCTGTCTGTCTGTTTACACGATAACTCAAAAACACCTGAACAGATTCAAGTCAGATTTGGTACACAGGTACCATATGCTACTTGCAAGAACTGATTAGATTTTGGTTAGTGTGGCTTGCATATTAAAGTGGCACTCCCACTTGGTAACATTTTTAAAACTCATTTTTTAAATGCCAACGGTCGATATTTGACGTGGCGACTGCGCGCGGATCACGAGATATCGATAAAAACATGTCCTCAAAAAAGTAAAAGTTTGAATTCCGGTGGCCCACCTAAATTCAGCTTCCGAACATCGAACGTTCGGCACTGGGGCCATTGTCAACTGAGCTATGGAGTACGAGTCTATGCTAACGCTGCTGTACGCCACAGTACCACTCGCGTCGGTGATCGGTCATGCCCCGTGGGGGAAAGCCGAGTCTTACTGACTCGGAGAAAAAACGGAAAACAAAGTTTGCTGATTCCACCAGAATTCGCATAGATGACTAGCACAGACACGTGCGGTTGATACATAGCGGCTGCCGCGTGGTATGCATGACAAAAGGTTGAGATCAGTTTGTGTAATCAATGTTATAGAAATCAAACATCGTACTGGCAAAGTGTTTGACTAGGAGGAGAACTCCACTAATGCGAGAACCTGGGATTGAAAAGTGCGGCTTTAAGCAATATCATTTTTTTCGTACAATGGTTTCCCTATGGAGACGGTAATGACAGTGTAGACATATATCAAGAAACACTGCACAAAATTCCATGAAAGTTTTCACAGATGACAATCTCAGAACATTATGATGATACTGTGAGTGTCATGTCAATTATCTGACAGGTTCATTTGCATATTCAATGAAGTTTTGTTATTAGTGACATAACTCTGAAATTCCTGCACCAAACTTGATGCTACGTGCAACAAATATTGATCTGATATATATCCAATTATACTTAGAAGCATTGGGCAGTGTCAAGTTAATAAATAGCTCATTTGCATATTTTATGAAGTTTTGTAATTATAATCATATAACTCCGAAAGAACTGCACCAAATGTGATGAAATCTGCTGCAGATACTGATCCGACAGATATCTAATTGTGGTGTAAAGCACTTAGTAGTGTCAAGTTAATTAAGGGTTTATTTGCATATTTAATGAACTTTGTAATTAGGTATATAACTCTGAAATTACGGCACCCAAGTCAGTGAAATCTGGTACAGATATTGATCTGATAAATATCTAATTGTGCTGACAAGCATTTGGCAGTGTCAATTTAACAAATAGCTCATTTACATATTTTATGTAGTTTTGTAATTAGTCATATAACTCCAAAAGAACTGCACCAAATGTGATGAAATCTGCTGCAGATACTGATCCGACAGATATCTAATTGTGGTGTAAAGCACTTAGTAGTGTCAAGTTGAAGTTAATTAAGGGTTTATTTGCATATTTAATGAGCTTTGAAATTAGTGATATTACTCAAAAATTACAGCATTACATTTGATGAAATCTGCTACAGATATTAATCTGATAAATATTATAGGGTTATTCACAAAATACGGCCCTGTATGGACGAGGGCTCAGTGAGTGACGTATAGGACGAGCCGAAGGCGAGTCCAATACGTCACTCACTGAGCCCGAGTCAATACAGGGCCGTATTTTGTGTATAATCCTATTATTATACACCTCCCTCCATTAATCGTCCGTATAAACTAATTCTATGGTAAATTTTGAGGGATGCGGCACGCGCGATATCGATATGAGTGGAACGCGCGCGATTGTTGAAATAAAATTGCGTTGGCACTTAGCCAATTAATTTTCAGTGCAGTACAAGCAAACTTCGCTGAATGTTTTCAATTTAATTAGTTTTTTAAAATAAAAATCGATTGCATTTAGACTCAGTTTTGTGTTTAGCGTGTTTTAAACCTTATACTACGAATAAATTTTGGTGGAAGTTGTTATTATGTCTATAACTCACCGTAAAATAGTTTGTTTACATCCGATAATCGCTAGGTCAAAGATCAAACGGGCGCGTCGCGCGTCTCCCGTATTCGGGACTCCGCGTACTATACAAAATACGGAAAGTTATTGGACGGTCAAACTCCCATAGGTTACGGCAGTAGGTGTATAATAATTAATTGTACTGAGCATTGGGCGTGTAAAGTTAATAAATAGCTCATTTACATATTAAATACAGTTTTGTTATTAGTGATTTAACTCTGAGAGTACTGTTCGAAAGCACAGGCACACGACGTCTTTTAAAATCACTTGTCTGTAATTTTAATGTTGAAACATGCATTTTATTTAAATCTGTGCAAACGGAAATCGTGCGGGCATCTATTGAGGCATACAGTGAACAGTGCCCCGTGCACGGCTGTGGCCGCTTAGCTCAACTGTTAACGTTACTAATTTTATACAAATGGCGAATTTTAAAATTACTTGTCTACAATTTTATTGTTGAAACATACATTTTATTGATAACTGTGCGAACGGAAATCATGCAGGCAGCTTTTGAGACATACAGTGAGCAGCGCCCAGAACACGGCTGTGGCCGCTCGGCTGTCTTGTACACATTACTCTAAAGGTACGAAACTATTTGGAAAATTATTTTTAAATTGGACAAAATTAACGGTTATTGGCCATCCTCGAGATTCAAACTTCAACATAATCAAGGGGATACTTACAAAAATCTATCGATCGGCTTCCTAACTTGTAAAGTTAACATCGGCCCTAACTACGGCTGATAATTAGCGCAATGTTTTTTTACAGACAAGTCCCCTGCCAGCGCCATTTTCAAAGTGTGCAGCTTGAAGTTGACGCATGCGCATACTTTCCTTTTAAACCAATACGTCATTGTTATTCGTACTGAGGAATAGCCTTCAAAATGGCGGTGTCACGGGAGTTGTCCGCAGGTGAAATTTAGCGACTTACCATCAATTACATGGCCCGGTGCAGTTTTTGTGTTTCAAGAACCCAGTCGATCGATTTGGTACCACGCATGCGACAACACAGAGAAGTTTAAATCCCCAGAGTTGCCAACAACGTTTTATTTTACGGATTTTATTTAAATTATTTTCCAAATAGTTTCGTACCTTTAGAGTAATGTGTACAAGATAGCCGAGCGGCCACAGCCGTGTTCTGGGCGCTGCTCACAGTATGTCTCAAAAGCTGTCCGCATGATTTCTGTTTGCACAGTTATTAATAAAATGCATGTTTCACCATTCAATTACAGACAAGTGGTTTTAAAATTGGCCGAGTGTATACTATAAGTAACAGCAGAGCTAAACGGCCACAGCCGTGCACTGCACTGTAGTGTAGTGATGGGCACTGTTCACTGTATGCCTCAAAATCTTGCCGCACGATTTCCGTTTGCACATTTGTTAATAAAATGCATGATTCAACATTAAAAATTCAGATAATTGATTTTAAAATTCGTCGTGCGCCTATGTTCGAAAGCTGATGAAACCTACTACATATAATGATATAACAGATATCTGATTGTTGCTATTACACGCCTGACACGAATGTCGATTATATTGGTATGATTTAGGTTTATTGACAGAAATATTGAAAAACAGAATACAATAAATCCTCATCAGAGATAGTTACTCTGGCAGTAGACCGTATACACGTCTAGTCTTATCAGATGTCTGTCTTCCACTCTGCGTTGTGTGCTCAATTGAACTGCTATCAGAATATACAATGTCTGTCTTTGTTCTTGTGTTTTGGTTTAATTTAGTGATTATCCTGAGGTCTGCAAATGTTGCGTAATATCTCCTTGCTCGCTGTTTTGTCACAGGTCTTTTGAGATAGGTCAAAGGTGCAATTGTTTTACGCAACTTCATAACAGTCAAAAATTATACAGTAATTCATGTCATACTGTATTATTTCATGCGTCCAGTAGTGTCTGATAATGTCAATACATGTCGAGTCATCAGCAGCCAATTTGAATGCTTGATAACTAAGTTTGTAATTTTATCAAACTCAAAGTCTTCCATTCACGGGTCAC
Source organism: Ptychodera flava (assembly GCA_001465055.1). Taxonomy (NCBI): domain Eukaryota; kingdom Metazoa; phylum Hemichordata; class Enteropneusta; family Ptychoderidae; genus Ptychodera; species Ptychodera flava. Next base: position 145,254 of record LD343354.1, read on the forward strand.
ATTAGCATGTCAAGTTGTTCTGTTGCGTAAATGCTAAAGTCTACTAGTCTGTTTACTGGCAAGAAAACTTTCTGTGAGGCGTGCTAATATTAATGAACCTGTTGTAAAACACTTGAGCACATTCAGTTCATATCTGGTATCACATACTCCTGCCAAACTACGTGTACGCGTGCACGCTTACGCAAAACATTTTTATCTTGGTACAAGAGATCTGAGGGACGAACCTTTAGATATTGGGAGGGGTGGTCAGAAACGGAAACAAATTCATAACAGAAAGTTTTTGGGGGAAAATCTTCACACTACATTGCAAAATAAACAAAATATTTAGAACACAATTGAGTAAAATAAATCTGCACGACTCAGAAAAATAATTTGCACATCTATTCTCATTTGAAAAAAAAATTCAGTTGTACAAATTTTTTTTTCACAATCCGATCGTGACCACCCCCTCCCAAGATCTAATGGTCTGTCCTTAAGCCTCGATGTATATGTGGTTTTGTGCGCTGTCAACTTCCAGGTTTGCGATCGCAAAGGCTACTTCACATCTGCTCTACCAAAGTTGTTTTATATTACGATATGGTGAATAACAGGATCATTGTAGTTATTTTGTTTGGAATAAATGGCGAGACACCGGGGAATCGATAGTGCTATGACCCTGGTTTAATAGTAAAGGGAAAGCAACTCCACACGTACACATCGTTCATATATTGGTGGTTTGCGTTTAATGTATAGTAATGTGTAATTTTTGTTTCACTGTCTTGTATATAGAGCCGATTTCAGGATTTTAATTCCAAGCGCGCCGTCCTCCCTCCCACAACGCTTGTCCCACTGTGAAACACACACATCCTGTGTAGAAAAAAAACAACAAAACACTGCACACTCACTATAATGTTTGTACAAAACAGACAGCAGAGAGACACCGAACGAAGTTGATACATCAACACAGACGAGCGGCAACTAAACCACACAGTGAGTGGGAAGGACTTCTCAAGTAAAAAAAACAGTTGGTGTAAGGTACCTTCACGTCGCGGCACTCAACAGAGCCATAATCACCGTACATTCGTAGTGAGCACCGTACATTCAGTGTCACAGTGACGTGAATTTTCGCCACAAGTAACGAGTACATCACAGAGAGTCAAATCCGACTTCAACTCTGTGTTTAAAATTCGCCAATTTTTCTCCCGGCACAGTTTAATATTGATGAAAGAGTTGCAGATTCAATTTTCTTATATGTTGACCTTTGAATTATGACATTTTGGCATCTGAAAATAGCTATGCGATAATTATTCATATGCACAAATAGGTGAAAAACACAGTCAACAGCCAAACGATCGTTAACTTGTCATTGCATAAAAATAACAGGGAAACTCAAAAAAAATAAAACGATAGTTTCATGAGCTGTGTTATCTCGAACACTGTAAGAAATTACAGCGAAATGAAAAAGTTAGATCAATGTTTTTTTGCGTTTTTTTTTCAGATATATTTTTCATTTTACGCCGCGGCAAATAGGCTTGATTTCCCATAGAAAACAATGGCGTATAATACACCGAACAGACTGCACACTTATCGCCGGTGCAAATTCCTCAATTTTGAACGAATAATCATGAAATTGAATGAATAATGATGAATTTCTTCACGAAAATTGTTTAATTTGCATTTTTCTATTCCGATTACTGAAATATACGGATTGCCGTCCATAATTTGGCGATCCTACGGCGTGTACAAACAGAACAAGGGTCTTAAATTGACGTATTTTAAGCAGTATGCGTCTCATAAGTGTACAGTCCAAATATCTGTCATTTTGTTGCAATATAGACCAAATTTGGGCGAATATCAACAATGAAAATTCCAGTAAATTTGAAAAAATAGCACAGAACGGAGGCGAACGGGCGCAAAGTGTCCACTGTAATCGAGCGGTGAACGTTATCGATCGATAATGTTTTTATTGGAAATTGATACAATGTTGTGTTGCTCACTCGCATGACCTTCCCAGCCCACAATGGCGCAAAACTTGGCCAACGTGCGCCAAAATGTGATGAAACATAAACATATCACAAAAACTGTAAAGAGTGTCGACGATTCGATTTAAGTTCAAGAAACCTACGGATACGTTGATGCTATGGTATGTAAGTCAATATATACGGGTTATTGTGGACATATTCATGACGCGACCTGAACACATGAGCCGATACGCCAGCAGATTTCGATCGATATTATGAGGTTATCCCTCGATATCACCTCTTGGTGGGGTCGTATTGCTGCGAGTGCGGTTGTGGGCCGCATCACACGAGTCGAAGACGAGTGTGATGCGGCCCACAACCGCACGAGCAGCAATACGACCCTACCAAGAGGTGATATCGAGGGATAACCTCTTTATCATATACCTATGCCCATGTTATTGAATGAATAAATCTCTTATATTAAAATATGATACGTTTCACTGTGGTTTTTCTTGATGGACTACATTTGTTTGCGTCATCTTGCTAAGGCGGATTGATATACTAGCGTCTGACGTAATCTATCAGCTGGCTCATTGACAATTATTTTACGGTTGAGCAGAGAAATGCTTGAACTCTGTGTCGTGCGTAGTTGGAAGACTTTCGTTTGAAACATGTAGGATATCTACCGAATCCGTACGGTACATGCAAGTGTTGTGTTTTGTATTATTTTCCAGAACGCATTTACCATGAATACATGATATTTTTGAAAGTTGTGCTTTTGAATTTGCCGGTCCTCCGACATGTCCGATAGCACTTTTGCTTTACGTCTGCGCAAGCACAGACGGAACAGCTGGTCTGTCATCGCTCTGTCAGTGCCCGTACGGTGTGATGCTCTGCTCTTTAATTTGTTCAAATTGGTAGCACTAATAGCAGGTTAATCCGATATCGACACGTGTTTTTAGTTACCCCGCATTTCCCTATGCTTCAAAACCCTGCCACTTTTGGAGATCGGACATGATATCGTAGTCAAAGTCAAAATCATAGACGGGCACCACCATGTAAGTAGTCCGGTTTGCAAATCAACAGGCCGTATCAGGCTTTGTTATGTAAATCAACAGGTCGTATCACTTTTTCATATGCAAATATTCAATTGAATGAAAGAAAGACGCGCTGATCATTCCTTTCATATGCAAATCAACAAGGCGTATCACTTTATTGACATGCAAATCAACATGATAAATCATGTCACTGAACTCAGTACAGACACAATACAGGGCATAGGTACATGATAATCTATCGAAAATAAATTGATACAATGTGTTCGCTGTCGTCACTAGCAACCGGCCGAAAGTGCTCTAAGGTAAAAATATGCTTCGCGGAATATGAAACACTCGGGCATAGTTTCGCCCCGCAGTGGTTGTAGCTTTTGAGTCAAGGTGTAACAGTCTTCTCGAATATGCCAATCAGCAATCCCTTTCCATAGCCTTCGTTTAATGTCTCCGCTAGGTGACAAGGTACCTTCCTATATGAGTTCGAACCCGATTGAAACCACCGGGCCTTATTTATGTCTCAAACGAGCGATCAAAAGAAGAGAGGTCATCATGGGGTCGATCAGAAAAAAATAGCCAATCACAGCGCGGCTGGTTTGAACCCCCCCCCCCCTTTCCCGGCTGTAGAACGAAAGTGTACCGTTCACGCCAAAAGCAAGGGTTCCCGTCGGAAATCGAACCCAAAAACGGACAGAAGGTCGTTTTTGACGCAAAGAGGGGAGTAGATATGAATTCTAAGATGTATTGGAGGCCATCGATACTGGTTTAGTGAATAATTGAGGCTTATTGTGAGGAAAATCGACTTCCTAACTCGGCGATTGGTGCGTATAACGGCCATTTCGTTGCCAAACTTCCTATCAATTCTATGTATACTACGCGGCGGCCGCTATGTATCACTACACTCGTAACTGTGTGTGCACCCGGGTATTCGGCTTAACATCGATTATAAAGTATACTCTAGGTGGCAGGTAATTTCTCTATGTGTAGTATCTTTATTTCTTCATTGTGCAATTTGAAAAAATTGTGATTTCGTCATTTCGCCACTTCGCTATTTCGCAGATTATAATTAGCCCTGTAAACGTACTTATGGGTGCTAACGGAATTTGTTACGCAAACATAATCGCGGGGGCATCCAACACGACTCAGTTTTTGCAGTTTTTAACCGAAGCTGTTGATGCTAACACGGCCCGGTGACGTGTAGTGGTCAATAATTGTGGAAGAGCACTTCGGCAATCCTTGGACAATTTAGGAGTCGAGTATGTTTTCACTCGGACATACTCGCCTGATATAAATCCTATTTATTCAATGACTTGAAGTGTCCTAAATATAGAGACATGCTGCATCGTACGCCATTTTTCATGCAATGTCTGGCATTACGGCAGCCGACTGCCATGATTATTTTTCTACCGTGGGATTCCTTCAAGTTTGAAATGTTATTTAACGCAAATTATCAAGTTCAGCTAATTTAAGGTATAGGAATTATGCTCATACAAGCCGACAACGCACGCCGCAAGATGAGACGGTGGTGGTGTGCCTTTTTTCATGTTTTTATTTGTGGATAAACTAATCGACAGCCCTTCGAAAGTGAAAGAATGGTGTACCGATTTTAAATCGCGATATTGTCATAGTTGTCTGATTTTTATACTGATGTCAACTTTCCGATTAAGGTGTAAGCTTACTCCTGAAAAGTTTCCAATCTCAAAATGTAAGACTGTTGTTCAATTAAAGTGATAATCATAAGTTATGTGTTAATCCAGATCTTCATTTCATGTGATGACAAAAACCTGTACCATGTCACAATTGTGAAATTTTCAGGTCATGGACATGCCAGTCATCATGTTTTCTCAATGGTTTGATGTTTCACAACTTCGGTAATGAACGTGAAATATGTTCATGTCTTCGTTGGATTTTCAACGTTGGTTTTTGGCTTCAAATGTTTGGAAGTAAAATATGCTTCAGGAATGAACTGTATTGTTTACAGTTGAATGTTTGTTCGTAGACTGCTATAAACGATCCCCCATTCCTCAGACACTGATAGCGCCAAGTTAATTATTTTAGTAGCCCCGCGATACAATGTTTATGTTATCGAGATTGAATCTACACCAAAGACGTCGTTCCCACTTTCTCAAAACGTTACACTGAATCGAAATCTGTAGTAAACATAATGCCAAGGTATAGAATTTTCATATCATGCATTAAATCAGGCCATTCCCAGATAGACATTCGAACACAGTCTCAACATTACTTTGTAATCGATTGAATAATATATGCAAACTTGTGTAAGAAACAAAGATGGGCAACAGTGATAAGAGACAGACGTCTGTTTCTTTAAAACGTACAGTTCATGAAAAGTTTGATATACCCCTATTAAACAACTTGTGCTCGATTGTGTGACGACATACTATTTTTTCATCAGGCGAGATCTTTGTTAATGAATGTATCATACTCGGCCTTCAACGCGTCTAGGTGTAGCTCAGAGTGCCTGGAGAAAGCTGCACAAACATTATTGAGTGTTTCATCATTTCGTCATCCCAATGAACTCTTGGAAGAAACTCAGGTAAGGCTGCATTCACAAACACCGCTGGAGGGGAGCGGGAAAATATCAAGGGTATGTTCGAGGGCACTTAAAAGGATTTGGAGACTTAATAGGGGACTCGAAAGAAAACTCAGAGTCTCTGATTGATATGAAATATGTGTTGGATTGTAAATTTAAGCATAGCGTTTGGCTAATTTTTAGCGGTTTTGTTTTGTGTATCCATTGCAGTTTCTTCTTCTACTCCCTGAAACGTGATGAAAAGTCCAGCACGGCCATATAATTACTGTCTGCATTGTTATTATTTACAATTTAATTCAAGTCCGGACTAGAATTCATTTGTCATCAATAACAATGATCATGGTATTTACACTAGGTCTTTCATATACAGGGTACTTGCAAAACAGAAGTTTGTTGTTCTAGCATGCTGTTGGAGTAGGACAAGAAAATGCAGTCGATACACAGAACGAAACATATTTGATTGGCCAAAAGGTACACCTGTCCCTTTTATACAAATATGTTTGATTTATTAATTATGCCCAGTTTTCCTGACAGGTGAGGGAAGTCATCCTGAAACCTTCTTATGTTACCGCAAAAGGGACATTAGCTGTAATGTTTACTTTCATCTACAGTTTGGCTGGAAATAAAACAGAGAGCACTATTATTGTTTATCGAAAAACTTATTACCGAATAAAAGTCAATATTTACTAACACTTAAATATATATTACATATATACATTTATACGTACATGCTACAGATGTAGCAAGTTTTGTCACGGAAAATATTTCATAGCTGATACATGAACACTACCATGAAAAGTGAAATAATAATTTTGGGTGAAATTCCAATACAAGTATCATATTTGTTGAACAAATATGCTAGAACAAAAGTGAAATAATAATTTTGGGTGAAATTCCAATACAAGTATCATATTTGTTGTCTACACCTCAACTTTCAAACGCACTACTTGAATAAAGCACATTTGTCTCGATTGTCAAACACTTATAAAAGCACCGATTTAGCTCTTTTAGTAAGGGGTGGACCATTTGATATCCTTGGGGGGGGGGCTTGGAAGATTTGGGGAAAAAAAGATGCCAGGTGGAGTTGCTCGAAAAAAAAAATCTGGCTTTCAGTGGCTGATGGAAAAACAATTATGGACCATTGCGACTCGGAAAAAAAAAATCTTGGCAATTGTTCGATGCACACTGCAGCATCAATAATAATCAAGCAGTTAGCTCTGGAGTTTTATAAAGCATAAACCATTTCAAGCTTGAGGAACAATAACTGACTATGAACAATTGTACAGTATACATGACCTGATGATTAGAGGAAGTATGCTGAAATTGAAATCGCTCACCAGTGTTTTCCAGAAATGTGTAAATCTGAATGTATGGATTTTGTCAAAATACCACAAGAAGAGAGACAGCCTGCAAACATTTTACTATTATCGTTTGCGTATAGAAAACTCATAACAATGAAAAAATGCGTAGAGACTCAATCCAATGCGTAATATTATTACGCATTGGATCGACTCTCTACACATTTTTTCATTTCTATGAGTTTTCTATATACGCATGTTTTATTCGTAAATGCGAACACTGTTATAGTGAATTATCTTACCAATGTTTTTCTTAACAAAAGCGAATGAGTTTGATGGTTTTGGGGAAACTACTATGTGGTAATGAAGATTGGGAAATGGGCAATGAAATGAGCAGACAGCGGGTGATTTAAGATTAAATGTTACATCTTCAGTGCAAATAAAACCATAAGTGTGTCATAAATAATACAAACAAAACAAAATCATGTTTGTTTGTTTTGTTGTATGTGAGCCACGTCTAAGACACACAACAAAA
>LD343354.1:152642-193127 GCA_001465055.1 Ptychodera flava
CCTCTCGCGCTCTCCCCCCCCCCTCGTTCGCTACGCTCACTCGCCGCTCAGTCGCTTCGCTCCCTGGCAGTCCACCCGTCTACTTTCTAACATTACCCGGCTACTTTCAATGTAAGGACAACACTGACAAGTAAATGCCATAAATGTACATGATTTTACAAATATGTTTTTGTAAAGTGAATACAAAATGTACATGTATTTACATATCTTTATTTAGTTTCTTGAATATAGTCTGTGTGCGATAGAACAGCATCTTGTTACTGGGTGTGAAAAACCAAGCAAACAAACATTGCACCGAAATTTGGTAAAAAAAAATATATCTCGAAGAAGGAAACTGAAAAAAAAAGTTGCCAGCATATGCCCTGTCGAAAAAAAATAATTCATGGTGAAGCACGTGGGAAAAAAAATAATGGCTCTCCACCAATCTTCCAAGCCCCCCCCCCCAGGATATCAAATGGTCCACCCCTAATGTAAAAAATATTAGATTCATCTCATAGTCTTCAATGTATAGTGAGTCAACATTTTAGGTGAAATTCCTAAATCAAATTTCTTGTACACAAACGTACTTGTAACCACCCTCTTCTAATGAAGAACATAAATGTCAATTATCCAACGTTTACATCTGCACAAGTATAGTATGTTTTGTGTTGGAAAAAATTATTCCCAGTTTTGCCGTCGACTGCAATGTATAGGTGATCAACATTTTCGGGGAAATTCCAAAATCAAATTTCTTGTACAAATATGCGGTTGTAACCAATTTATTCTAATTAAGTACAGTTAAGTCAATTATCCAACCTCTGTAGGATATGCACATATATTGCTTGTTTTGAGAAAATTGTTCATACTTTTCTCATAGACCACCTTGTACAGTGAATCAATATTATCGATGAAATTCAAATTTCAAATCTTTTGTAAACACATGCACTTTTTACCTGCCACTTCAAGCAACGTACGTTTACATGAATTATGGGAATTTGAACGAATTATGAGTTTATTAGCGGAGCATTTGAAAACAAGTGAGAATCTCTCAATATCCCCCCCCCCCTCCCCGCGCTCCTTCAGAGGTGTTTTTTGAATGCAACCTAAGCACATGTAAAAGTATGCATGTATTAAAAGACATTTCCTTCGCTACTGACAGCTGCGGGTAGGTTTGTGTACTGATGTCGTATAGCTTGTGTCGATTAATACATTATTAATACTAAGTGTCACACGTACATACGTACATGTATGTACGTATGTACATAACATACATACATACATACATACATACATACATACATACATACTTCTATTTTTAGGTTACAGGGGCAAAGTTACTTCACGAAGTTGTCAGAACACTAGATGTTATCGTTGAAGGTGTATTCAATGTTACGACAGGTATGTGTGATCGATTATCTTTATACTAGCGATCACGGACGGTAAAGTCCTTCGTGAAGTTTTGAAGTAATTGTATAGATCTATAAGTGTAACTTTTGATATTTTTCAAGTACACCATGGTCGCCCCTTAACTGTTTGATGTGGTCATAAAATCTGTTTGTTTGAAGACAAAACCTGCCCTTCCTATAGGGTTGTAAATGAGAGTTTACAATGGCAGCCTGTGTTGAAGATAGAGACTCAATATGCCATACACAAGTATCTACTCAAAAATAAGTTTATTGAAGCAACAACGTTATTGGGTCACTGCTGTTAGCGTTATACAAACTTGTGTTCATGCAGTGTGTTTGGGGAATTTAAACCAGCTCCACTGACACTGTTATAAGGAGTAAAATGTACACAAGAAAAGTAATTTTGGGTTTGCATACAATAGACTGTAAATTACAATAAAACCACTTTTTTTCCCTTTTGTTATTGTGTAGATAGGACAAACAAGCTGTCTGAACAAGACAGCTGTATAATGACCTGTGTTATGCATGGTAATGTTATCTCAATCTTGAACACAGAGTGCCAATCGTGAGCTCACATTTAAAACTTTTGGTAGAGCTGGTGTCGCTAGTACAATTAAAATTTCTCATTGCATCAAGTGGGCCTAATCAACACTTTACAGAGTAGCCACGGTTATATTTCTCTTCTGTCATTTTTTATTCTACTCCGAAATATCATACCAAAATATTTGGTGTTCAACAAGACAAAATGGCCTGGATGTGTGAATTATCTAATGTTATTGTCCACAACTAAATTTGGTCCGGACCTAGCTGCAATAATTGTTGCCCTTGGTTGGTCGGGCTACGGCTTCTGTTGTGCGGCTCGCACCTTGCCTGGTTGGGGCTAGGCGCGAGCCGCACAACAGAAGCCCAAGCCCCACCAACCAAGGGCTACAATTATTGCAGCTAGGTCCGGACTAGAATTCATTCGTCAACAATCACACAAATCTAATACTTTGTATTAATTTGTTTTAGAAATAGCAATTACAGTAAGCACATGAAGATTAAAACTGCAGACAAATATCATCAATATCAGTTATTGACACCGTAACGCTTTGCCTGCTCCCTTTTAAATAAATATCGATTCACAAAAGCAAAGAGTTCAAAAGAACACAGAAATTTTGCAAACATAGTTCGGTTATTTTCTGTCATAACTTTTCTACCCATATGGCTATAAGCAAACAAAAAAAACTGAATACATTATTGCCGTTTTTAAGCCAAATTGTTTGTTGGTAGACAAACAAATGTTTGTCTATTTTATGTTTGTACGTTGTCAGATGATGCAAATTTTCAAATTTTTTCGCAAGATCTCATTAGCTTTTGTCTGAAAATGTATCAACGTCAAAAAATTCGGCATCTCGATGTGCCCATATGATGATTATCGGAAAACACACAGCGTCACATACTTGAGTACACTTTAAAGAGAACAGCTTGTTTTGAAGTGATCACTTTCAGTGACTGATGCATTTGACATTTGTGTGAGTTTCGTTTTTCAGACTTATTCAAGTCAGCTTCAAATATCATCTCAGCAAATCATGGCGATTTATTGATCAAACGCGACTTCAAGTGCAGTTCGACAGTAAGCCATTTTCAATCAGTTATCGTACCAGTTTCATTGTCTCACTTTTTGAAGCCAAATTAGAGTTTCTAATCAAATCTGCCAATAGTCCTTAATCAAGGCCAAATTCGAACTCATATTTTAGACTAGTTCCATTCTCAACTTTCGAAGTCCCATTTTTTCTCACTCCCATTTTGGACTCGCAGTCGCGTTTTCAACTTTAAAAAATAATTTTAATTAACTCCGATTCGGACTCGAAGTCGCATTTTCAACTTTCGAACTCTCATTTTTCACTACCTTTTCATTTTTGACTAATTCCCATTTCGGACTCTCAGTCGCGTTTTAAACTTTGTATCGCTAATTATTGACTAACTCCCATTTTTTACTAACTCTCATTTTGGACCCGAAATCGCATTTTCAACTTTTGAACGTCTGAAATCTTTAACGGCCCATAAATTTAAAATAAAATTAAATAGAAATCGACAGACATGCTTGAGAACAATCGAACTGCTGATTTTGTGCAAATTTACATCGAAACTATCGTAGCGCTAGCGTTGTCGAAGGTAAAGACTTTTTTTCAGATATCATTTTAAAATGTTCTAAACACTATGTTTTGCGCACGATTTTGAAAGGACGGCTCAAATTGAGTATTTTACTGTAAATGTATATTTATGTTTTTGAATACTTAAATTGGGTAGAAATGTACACTGTCTCTCTAAACATTGACTTTTCCGACATATACTGCGTCGGTAAACGGGGACTGTCGGAGCATATACGATGTCGGAACATAAAGTGTGTCGCAACATAGGGTTGGAATCTTGAGAATGAATCAGTCACTAAGAAATCGTCAGGTCATGGCCCGATGAATGGGCAGACTTTCATCCGTATTAAACCTTATCACTTTTTAAAAGTATAACATATCTTAATAAAATGTAGAAATTCAACATTACATATCACTGCATATTCATTTGTAACAATCGCTTTGAATTTGTGACAAGAGTCGAAATCTGCAACAGAACCTGATCGGCAGCTGCCAATCTAATGTGCGGGGATTAGATCGGCAGGGGATAAAAACGGCCCTGAACCGGTTCACATTTTCATGGACCCTCTAGAGCATCAAACAATAACCTGAATAATCCGATAACGTCATATGACGTATCTCTCTATTCTGATGTAGCAATGACCCAAAAGGGAACCAAGAGGCTAACTACAATGACGCAACTCAGGAATGCCTACACAAATACTTAAAAAACCTCTAAGAAAAAACGTAGGTGGTGCGACTACAAGTCACAAATGGGAGTTCGAAAATTACGGGTACGAAAGTTGAAAATGTGACAAGTCAAAAAAAAATAGTCAAAAATGGGAGTTCAAAGCGCCTAAGAGTAGAAACTGGGAGTTCGTGATTTGCAAATGCAACTGGTATGAGTCAAAAATGGCCTGAGAGTTCGAATTTTGACCTCGATTATGCGCCATACTACCACTTACGATTTCTTCTTTGAACTTAACATAAGTTTTTATTCATGTTCATTCGCCATCGTATAATGTTAAGTGGGAGAAAAAGGATAAGGTCTACTATCATATATTTTTACACATCATCTTTTCGGACTAGGAAGGTTAGACTTATTTTTGATCAGTCTAAATCTTATAATCTTACATTGTAGGATTCCTTAATAACTGCCCTGACATTTGATGCCATAGATGCTTGCCTTAACAAGTCACTATCAACACTAGGATCGTCTAAAGAGAAGGATACCTATAGAAATTACGATGCACGACAAATACAAGCCACAGTGTCTAAATACACTGTACATAATTTCCATGGCAATGAACACGTTTCTAAAGCTGGTGGATTCTTTATACCACGAAACATTAGTAGTGCCGTAAACACATCGACAAAGGTAGGTTGATCGTTTTCTAATGCCTAAGGGTAGAAAATAGCTAAAATTAAATTTAGTCCAGCTGTTCCACTTGTTGCAAAAAACCAACTTAGAACTGTTCTACACAATTCATTTTTTCTGCTATTGAATTTCTTTACAAATAATGCATTTGCTTGCTAATTGACACTATGGTTTTGTTAGAAATGTCAATATTTGCGAATCATGGAATGAGTAGGATCCTTTGGGGATCACTTGGGATAATAATGCCACTGCTCTGTCAGGTAACCTTTTGCTAATGCTTATCATTAGGGACTATGAAATAAACCGAAAACATGAAGTCGCATTCCTTTCCACCTTTAAATGGAACGTAACAGTAATACTATCTTTCACATAACTTTTTCGCTGCAAATAAAAACCCTTAGATGTATATTTGCCTGGTTGTTCAGTCTCTAAAGGAAAAGTTTCTTGGGAAAATGAGTCACATTCGATAAAATAGACCAAACAACTTCTGTTATAAAGAGTCTGTCACTAAAGTCTATAGTTCTATTGCACAAGGCCAATATTCTATGAATTGCGTTAATTGATGTTACAATACGATCAAAGATCATTGCCGGACGGCCATTTCGTCATGAGTATTTTTTATTTTAGCAAATCCTTCAGGGGAGTTACTGCACGGTTGGTAAAATGACGGTAAATTGTGGCAAACATATGAACAACAATTATGTATCTTTTGCAATATGATTTCTTATGACTGACACGCGACGATAAATCGGTTGAAAAAAAATGTGTGCGTGGACTTACAGTACGATCAAATACGGCTACCAGACGGCCATTTTCGCAAATTTTCTATTTTACTACAGTCAGATCAAAGGGTAGTAAGAGCCGATAAGTTGACAGCTTACATCCGACGAAACGTAAAATTGAGTGCATGATAAGGTACAATGTGCCTTGGGGACAGATATTTGGACTCTTAAACGTTTCCGATTCTTTTATGATCAACAACGTGAGGGGAGTCATTTTGTAATTCTTGGTGTGAGAAAAATTTTCACCGTCTTCATTTTTTGAAAATCGAAAAATTTATTACTCTTCATAGATTTAACACATAATAGTGGCCATTTTGAATTTTCTGTATAAGTAAAACCCGGGTAATTGAAACAGAATAATGGTTGAAGATTCCTTGTGGAAAGTTTGAGCAAAAACTTAAGACTTACACTTTCGAGGCGCATACTACCTTAACACTTGAAGTAAGATTTACCCATCCCAATTGACACCTCATGGTTGTATTTTCTGTCCGTTCAGTTTATAGGATCGATGGTTAACCCTAAGCAATGCATGTCTCCTAGGGCATTAAGGCTACAGCCCGTGCTGACTTTAGAAACTTTTGATCAGAATGGCAATTCGGCTAAGACCAGTGATACCTACATCGTCAAAGTAACCAACATGAATCTCGATTATAATAATACCATATATCTAAATGCATCTGTCGGGGATAGAATCGAGTTTACAGTGAACCTGAACATCCCAGCTCAAATACTCAAGATTCATTTAGATTCCCTGGTGGCTGATTATTGGTACGAAGTCTACCAACGTGTGAACACGAAACCAAACAAGACTATGTACGACAACTACTGGAATATTCCCAGTGGTTCTACGAAGACCCTTATAGCAAATACAACATCTGACATAGATTCTCACAATTTTATGATGGACGTAGGCAAGTATCACTTCTTGAATCCGTTATACCTTGCGTGATTGTCCTACTTATTAAAAGTAGAATGCGACAGGGGTAGTTTTTGAATACATCATTTAACGACAATTTTCTGGTGTTCAACTTGTTTAACCATTTTGAAAGGTGATAAGTAATTTGATTTTTTCTCCATCTTGTATTTGTTGTAATCGTTAAACTACCTTTATTCTCAAGGTTGGCCGCCATTTTATATTTCAAATCCGTAAATACTTCATTTGAATCCCTGGCCGAGACGTTGCTAGACAATTTTAAAGTTTTCTTGAGAAAAAGTATGGACAAAATATTAAAACTTCGAGGAGTGTACAAAATCGATACCGGCTATTCGTCTGTGCTTCTTCTCGTATTGACATTGTTGCCATGAGGGATTATTATTTATAATATTGTTTTAAGCCACATCTAGTTGGAAGATTACTAACCTCAATTGTACCTCCAGCGCTGAGTAATGCTTAAAAATTAATACCTCACAACAAGGGAAGGTACAAATTGTTGTTGTTGATAGAATGATACCATTGGTGTCGTCACAACAACTTAGATATTACAATATTTAATGTGAGTTAAATGTTAGGCTATAATTGTCGGTTACTTTTATATTTCAAAGCTGGCAATGTCGGCCATGGTGGTTCCCACAGCATAATGCTATCCATGTCGTATTTATCCTGCCTGTACTGGGACGAACATAACCAGAGATGGCAAACTGATGGATGCTGGGTAAGAATGCAATCTCTCTCTAGTATTTTGTGCTTTTTACACCTAACCCTTGGAGCCCAAGTAGTTGTATCTTTTAAGCATTATAATTATGAATTTACTTTCAAACTGATAAAGGTTTGTGAAAATGAACTCGCTTAGGTGTGTGTATACATTTATTACTAACTACCAGCTGGGACGTCGACTTAGGTGCAATTTTGAACAAGTAAAGGTTACATAGCTATTAAATGTTTGCCCAAACATTGAATCGCAGCCCCATGTGAAAAAGCAAAAACCGTGTAATCTTGCTCCTAATAATCTTAAAAGTCAATTCCGCACCATTTTAAACCTTAACTTCTGACCGAAAAATGCCACGTTTGCAAGTCTGAAATAAGTAACTAATTTCTCCGAACTAACATGTATAAACGTGAAAGAATGAGGGGTGTACTTCTTTTCAAAATAACGATACCGTTTCTTTAACTTTACTAGATTTGACTATGTTCAAACTTTGTGGCTGTTAAAGAAAATATGTTGATGACAGAATTATTGTGTACCGCTGACCCTGCATGTTTATTTATCTTTTAGCCTGATGCTAGAGCATCAACCGACGACTTCACCATTTGTGTCTGCAATCACCTTACATCATTCACCGCCAACTTTGTAGCCCACTTTGTAGTTCCGGTTAATAACATCAATTTTGATAGCGTCTTCAACAAGGACATCACTCACAGCCCCGTGGTTCTTGCAACTGTGATATCTTTATTTATTGTGTACGTCGGACTGGCAATTATCATGAGAAGAAAAGACAAAGAAGATTTGCGAAATGTAAGCTTTATGATACTTATATTTTCAGCAGAAATGCAAAGCTTCCCCTAAGTCATTGTTGGTTCAGTTCTGGGACGAATAACGATATAATTTGTAGCCCACATTTCCTACTCAATAGCTTCGGGGATAGGGTTTAAGATCAGTTTCCGGTGGACATTGCCAAGGGTTAATTATCCTTGAACTGTTGGTACGACTATTGCAAATTTGTGATTTCCACGTTTGTAGTATTGTAGAAGTGAGAGAACACTCATATTTGAGTCAAAATATTCTCACACTCTGCACTATTGCGTGATCGAAGTATTATAGCGTCTAACGAATCCCAATTATTGGTCATTTCCGTTCACTACGAATTCTACTGCCCCAATAGTCGACGATGGATGTAAAACTGCGACTTTATAGGGCAAGGGCAAACGCCGGCTCTGGAAATTGAGCGACTTTCGTAGATTCGTCAGGGACATTAATCGACGACAAAATTTGATATTGTTTTTATGGTTGCTGATATTTATTTATTGATAATAAGTGTTACGATATGTACGGTCAAACAGTGATAAAATTAATTATTATATATGTAAAATATTATTTATAACTTTTTTTACCCAGACAATAGAACTTTCTTTCTTTATCACACTGTTTATTTTTATAATGCCAAGCTTTTTTCCTTCAGTGGAGATCAGCTCCTCAGATTGATAACATATCCGATGAACAGTACTTATATCGCATAACAGTCTTCACTGGCCTTAGACCCGGTTCTGGTACTACCAGCCCTGTGGCTATTCAACTATTTGGTGACTCTAGACAAAGTAGAATTATTTCCCTTGTAGACAAGAAGCGCCGTTTGGTGAGTAATATCATGTGTGTGATTTTAGAAATCTGAAAAACAATCTTTAATGCCATAAACTAACGTTAAGTTGAACATTGTTTTTCCCCTTTTCCGATTAAGCAAGACGTATACTGTTATGTTCCAGAACTTAAAAACGGGCAGTATTTGTAGTTTCCTTGTGTCGGAAAGATACCACCTAGGGCCACTTCATTGTATGGACATAGATCTTCGGTTATCTGACGCGAAAGGGTATGATAAGTGGTATTTAGAGAGGATTGAGATAGTTGATTTGCAGACAAAGGAACGGTGAGTCAGTCATATTCCTTGATGACATTTGAAACGGTTATTGACACTTGAACGCCAAACTGTTTTCGTGAGATTCGCCTATCCCACTATTTCACTGTTGTGTGCTAAATCACACATCGAGTTTCCTGTACATTATCAAAACAATATATTGCGGAAGCACAGAATATATATATGTACGAGCTTACCTATTTCGATGTAGTTTATTGACATTTAGTGCACACCATGCTAGTTACATGAATTAGATAGATAGATAGATAGATAGATAGATAGATAGATAGATAGATAGATAGATAAGATAGATAGATAGATAGATAGATAGATAGATACGTAGGTAGGTTGATAGGTAGATACGTTGATAGATAGATAGATAGATAGATAGATAGATAGATAGATAGATAGATAGATAGATAGATAGATAGATAGATAGATACGTACGTAGGTTAATAGGTAGATACGTAGGTAGGTTGATCGATAGATAGATATTAGTGTTGGATTTATTTAATGTGTGTGAGAGAGACAGATAGATGGACAGACAGACAGAGACAGAGACAATGTGTGTGTTTGTGCAAACACATCCGTATCATGTTGTTGTACTGTGTGCTTGTAGTACATCACTGTTATATAAGTGGTGAAATATGTTTTGCAGATTCTAAATTGGCATTGTGGTATTATTACGTGCTCATACTTAATATGTCATATCTTCACAAAAAATACGGGATTTATCCTGTGATTATTCTACGTTATGACACCCCGCGTCTGTGTCATTAATTTTGGCATATAGGAATTGTTATGCGTTAATCGTCAGTGTGCTCATGAATAAAAGACAGGGCGGCCCATGATCAAATTTTGCGTGTGATATGAAAATTTCGTAAAAATCAAATAAATGTCTGGCAAAAATACATCCACTTGGAATATTTTACTTTGAACCTTTGTGTTGTAGTTTTATCGCCAATATGGGGATTTGTATTCGTATATCTAGGCCCCACCGCCGCCTGAACTTTCGACGCACGGGAGTACTTTCATGCAGTGTACAAACAGGTGTCAAGTGCTGTGCCAGGCTGCACGCTGAGCCTCCAAATGTCTAGTCATGAAATAACAAATGGCATAGACGACGACAAGAATAACTCGAACAATGACATTACAATAGTGTAATACTCGCATGTCCCTAAGGAATTACGAGAATGAATTTCTGAAACAACGAACTCTAAGCTGGTCACTTTAACTTGGATTCCGTAAGCATCATGAGCATCGTAACCAGGTTGAACCCGATCGGCTGTACCGACGTTACAGTGTTCGTGCCTTTACTAATAAGATTCAGTCCATTTTTGTCCCAGCAAAATAGCATAACTTTGTATGAGGTAAATATCTAGGCTTATGCTATTTTTGAAATCGTTTATACCTTATCGGAAGGAACGTGTAGACCGAGAGATCGTATGGTATTTACTCCGTACACGAACGTGACTGTGTTCCTCGTTCAGCTACCGACTACAAATGATTGACAACTTGCCGACGGCGTGTAGAAGATATGGTTTCAAATGTATATCAAAAGTTTAAACGCGAATAGTTCAGGAAAACTCCTTTTATTTCGCAAAAATATGACGGACTCTTGGTTTGAGCATGTGATAAGTATATTATTCCCTAACAAATTCTTCGTTTAGCAACGGAATACGAGTGTCGTAACGACCGTGTCACTTAGAGTAGAGTTGCATTTTTTGCAGGTTCAATTTCACTTTCTATGATTGGATTATGCGGGTTGACGATCAAGAACAGAAGAATATCAAGTTGACGGTTTCTGAAGAAGGTCAATTCCTAAGATTCGCTCATCTTTTATCAAGTCACATTCGCATTCAAGTTTACGATGAGTACATGTGGGGCTCGCTTATGACCCGACAAATGCCGAGTAACTTTACCAGAGTTCAACGTCTGTCTTGCTGCGCTGCCATGTTATGTCTTGCTATGATCGTCAACGCGATGTTTTATGGAACAGAAAATAGAGTACAGTCGACGAAAACATTGGATTTTGGGTCACAAAGTTTGTCATTCGGCACAGCCTACATTGCACTGATCAGCAGTCTAGTAACTCTACCCATCTCAATCACCATGGTAACGCTTTTCAAGAAATCAAAACGCGACTTTAAGATTTCCCCCACTACCAACATTGACATGAGTGGTCAAGAAAGCCAGGAATCTGCAAATGTTCCTCAAAGTATGACATCCCGCTGGTACAGAATAATCGCGTGGATTCTGGTGTTCACCTCATCATTTGTCTCAACCTTCTTTGTGATCCTGTACAGTCTTGAATGGGGTCCGGAGAAATCCAAGCGGTGGTTGATAGCAGAGTTAACATCGTTGATTTCTTCAGCAGCTCTTGTTGAACCATTCAAGGTGAGAAAACATTTTTATATGTGTATGTAGGTCTTATAGTGTATCTGAGTGCCAGTTAGCTGTGTCTCTGTCTGCCGGTCCGCATGTATATGTGTATGTATGTATGTTTGTACGTACCTATGTATCAACGTACGTACATACGTACGTATGTATGTATGTATGTATGAACGTACGTACATACGTACGTACGTATGTATGTATGTATGTATGTATGTATGTATGTATGTATGTATGTATGTATGTATGTATGTATGTATGTATGTATGTATGTATGTATGTATGTATGTATGTATTGTTCCGCGAGAAAAAAACGATCAAAACGGTGAACTCAGCAGTTTCCTTTAAAAACGAAATTTACTACAAAAATTAATCGCTAAGTCAAGGGAAAGAATACAAAGTGTAAAAGCGTACAGGTTATTTATCTCAGCTGGGACGGCAAAGCTTCAAAGCTGTGTCAGACACTGAGACAAAGTGAACAGTCCTTTGGCTTGCTTGCAGGCATGAATCCACAGTATAAATCCAGCGTGGCAGTAAAGGTCTTGAAAATACTGAAATTAATACTGGTGGAGTTTTCAAAAGTCTTGAAGTAACATGCAAGAGACAGGATCCCAAATGTCTATCTTCAAGCTGTGCCGTCCAAGTATTTATACTTAAATGGTTATGTACGAGAATTATAAGATCAATGTAGAACTTCTATCAGTGAGGCCATTCGGCCTCACTGATAACACCTTCAAGACGCGCTAACCAACCACACTCAATCGTTCTAAAAACGAGAAATATTAGAATAATATAGAGTTATCAAAGTTTGTATGGAGCTTAAAAAGTTAGGACTAAGTCTTTATATATCGTGGTCAATTATTGCAATTTTGACAAAGCATCGAGGTACCTTAACATAAGCAAGCGATGTAATCTTTGTATATCAGAAAAGCTGCACACTATCAATGCTGATAAATCTACACTGTTAAACAATCGCTCAGAGTTGGTTTCAAAATGTTACCACCAAAACAAAAAATTATTTATCAAATTTTAACACCACCTATAAATAGAATGGTACGTCCCTATGATATATAAGAGTGTCGAACTACGAATCCTTTCAATTCTACCTGAGGATTGCAGGTTGCATGAAACTAAAGTAACAGATTTCGTTACTTTGTACTTGAAGTAATTTGTGTTATTATCTATATGTATAGACATACACAAAGAAGACACGAAGACACAGACACAGACAGACACAGACACAGACACACAAACACACAGAGACACAGACAGACACACAAACACACACACACACACACACATACACACACACACACACACATATATATATATATATATATATATATATATATATATATATATATATATATGTGTGTGTGTGTGTGTGTGTGTGTGTGTGTATACACTTGGGCACAGAGGGTACGTTTTATATATATATATATATATATATATATATATATATATATATATATATATATATATATATATATATATATGATTTATAGGTGCAACGAAATAGCCTAAGAGTCCTTATTGTCATTGTATTTCCACACAGGCGATAACATTTGCTGTGGTATTTGCCACACTTCTAAAGCTGCGAAAGAAACCCTTCGTATTTGAACCAGATGATGTGTACAGACAAGGATAGGTAATGATGAACACAAGCGATGGCCGTTAATATTCATCAAAGGACGAATGCCTCAGAAACTACCATAAAAGGACTTACTACGACACTGAAATTTCGAAAAAAATACGAACCTATTTCCAGTGTCTTGTGAGCTGAAGGCAATTGAGTATGAAGCATTCATGTTGCTCTTATGCATACATCCTATGTTAATTTAACGATCGGTAGTTAGAGTCACAAGCATTCCAAGTTTTACACTAATATTATGCCTTCGAAGCGATTTGTAAGAAAACTATCCCATAATCGTCCGTGTACTAATTTATATACACAATTTACTAATTACATCACAGTCTAGGAAAACACTTTCGATTGTAGCACGAAAACATCTGCATCTTGAAATAACTTGAACCACCCTGTAAACATGTTTGTAGATGGGAATTTAGCCGAGCGATCTTGCTTGCTGATATCACCTCTTAGTGAGTAGGAGGTATTGTAACTTGTGAGCTCGAATCCGCTAGAGAAGCTTTAGTTTCCTGTACTGTACCAACATGGCAGTCAACAATGTACCACACGTTTTACTTTTATTTGGTTTATAAGCAAAGTGACAGATTCATATTGACGAAAAACTGAACGTAGAAATAGTGTGTAGGGCAGAGATATTGCCTGTTAGATTTTTTTACACACTGAGAACCTACGAAGCGAAGGTACAGTGCAGGTCTTTCAGTAACATTTGTTCAGGATTTATTATGTTTGCAATTTTTGAGAACACGTATTAATTGGATTGATTTCTATACAAGTCTAAGAGAGAGTTATAATTACCTATTAATTTCATGTTAAATTTATTGTCTGGAATAGCAAACATAGTATAACATTCGATTCCGTATCTGTATCTGTATACAAAAAAATAAATAGAATTTCGTAGAAATTGTAAAAATGTGACCCTATTCTTTCACTATTGATGTTGATTTTAGTCATCATTTAATTGATGCCTAATTGATAGATCTAGAAGGTGTATTCAATTTTCAACCTCTGAAGAATCCTAAAATATTATTTTCTACACAGATGTATGTCAATTGTTTACAATAGTGAAAACGAGATTTCAGTATATTCGAAAGTTAATTTTCCTAATCCTGCCAATTACCCGTGATTGCTATTGTTATGTCGATAGTGTTTTCAGTTTTTGATATCAACTTATGTCCTAGTCGTAGACAAAGATATGGTAAATTTTAATCACTGATGTTCACGACAAGTTGAATATTAACACTGCGCCCATCATTGCTTGGTTGGTGATAATTACAACTATCACTACAACCAATATTTCGTCGACATCATCATGTTCAACATCAATGATACTTTCACTTTTGTTATCATCGCCACTGAAACATATATATTCAACATTTTCTGTTTGAGTTTTGGTCTTTGTATAATTTCTTGTCAAATGTTTCACATATATTTCTATACTAGCTAGACTTCCTCAGGCTTAACGAGTTAAATTCTCTGCACATTACTTAATTTACTTGTGTCTGCAAACACTTTTAGGTCAGATACATATCCTTTCTATTATATTTCACTGCTTTTAGGTATTTTAGCTGTATTGTGACATTAAATTGTCCAAGTATGTTTCATTTCCTCCTCTTCTATCAGTTTTAAATACATAGCTGCTGATGAATGATAGCTCTGTGGAATTATGTTCCTTGCGAATTTTATTTAGTTTTTAGACGCCATTAACCCATATTCACTGAGACTTACTACATTTCCTTTTGTCTTGATAATATCTGTGATCAAAGAACTTTTGAACAAGCATTTCTATCGTAATGTTCCTTTGAAAGGAGAAATATGACATTAACAACACCTCCTAATTTGTTTGCTTGTTTGTTATATGTTTTTCTGTAATTTGTAATGTGTCAAGGTACGATTTTCCGTCAACCTAGTCACTACTAAATTTGTTCATTATTACTGTATGTAAAATGTGACAAATGTGACCACAAAGATTTAAAGGTTGGAAAGACCAAATGGAATCTTCTTTACTTCGACAAATCCAGTCCAACAGTGCTTATACGCTATGCAAGTACTCTAAAATAGGCTTATTTGATGTAATCATCTTGGGCACATGAGATATTGACTATAAATATGTACAACTATAATACCGAATCCAAGAAAATAACAAACACATGGCCATTGTTTTCAGTTCAGTCACAGACTGTGATCGGATAATTATACGTCTACTGATGAAAATGACAGAAATCAGATGATTGATGATTTATGCAAATATGCTGAAAAATTGAATTGAAAAACACAGTAACATTTATGAGCAAAACTCAGATGGTCATTTGTCACCTTTGAATGTATGTCAGTTTGTTGTGTTTCACATTTTAATTATTTATAGATGATATATATTGTTGTGTGAAAATATTACATTCGTTACACCGTTTACATTATCATACGTAACATGTCTCGTAATGCTTTGTTGCACTATGAAAAGATTAACATCACAGTTTATTATTAAGCAACAGTATCAGTTTCTAGAGTGTAGTAAGAGAGACAATTATGTGAAGAGAGTAGTTTGAAGTCGCAATACAGGGCGGAATCAGAGAGATAGCGTGTGCGTCGCACAATTTCGAGAACTAAGATTTCACTTGTGGATGCATCCTTAAAGATTCAAAGTTGGTTTTCCGTGCCAGGTTGACAATTATCAATTGATGTTAAAGTTACTTTATCATGGGATTAATATATTTCATTATTCTTTACAGGAAAAGAAAGTTTTGAAACATTTCTATCAGTGGTTTTGAATTTAAGGTTGCTATCGTCGGTAAGCATCATAGCATCAAAGAAGAAAATTTCATGCAGGGAGTGATTCTAAACGTCGTTAAAATAATAGTTAAATTGTAATAATATCAACGGTCGACTTTTGCTCTACAGTCGACCAAAAATAATGATTGCGTTATGATTTTTGATTTCTTTTCAGACTAAAGGCTGCCCTAAACGTTGGATATTTCTTGTAATTCTTTGTATGTCAGAAAACGTTCAATACCTCCGACTGGAAACAATTTTTCTGCAAGATACTTCAGTGACTTGACAATAATTGCATATTTGGATCATGTTGTTTCCGTCACGTGACCGCTTCAATTTAATCTTGTTTCACTATTCGACTTACTGGAGCCATTAAGCTAAACTCACACTTACCTTGTCGATGGAAAAAATTACAACACGTTACGTTTTGGCGTTTATTTTCTCTCATTTAATGCATAAATTGCTTGTGATCTAATAATTAGATATTATTCCCTAATATTTTTCTTCGTTCAGCGAAGGAAAATACCATTTACGTAATGACCGTGTCACCACGAGTCGAAGACGAGAGGTGACGAGTATTTTCCGAGCTGAACGATGAAAAATATAAGGGAATAATATACTTATCACATGCACAAGCCAAGAATTCGTTATTTTTTGAAAAGTAAAAGAAGTTTTTATGACGATTCCGCGTTTAAACTTTTGAATACTTTAGGAATAATATCAATACGCCGTGGGCAAGTTGTCTATCATTTCCAGTCGTCCATCGCGTGAGCGAGGAACACGGCGTTCACGTTCGTTTGTTTATGAAGCAAACCCAGACGTCCTCTCGGTCTACACGTACCTTTCGCAAAGTTATACACTATTTCAAAGATAGTTATACACTAATTTATACACTATTTCAAAGATAGGCCTAGAAATTTACCTCAGACGAAGATACGCTATATTACGGGAACAAAAATCGACTGAATCTCGACGGTGCGAACACTGTAAACGTCGCGCCACCCTGGTTGCAATGCTTACGGAACCCACGGTAACGCGACAAGCTTCGAGCTCGTTGTTTCCACAAATTATTCATGTAATTCCTTCGCAGGCGGTACACACTTGTGTTTACATTGTTCGAATTATTATTGTCGTAGTCTGTGAAAATATCAATTTCATTACATGACTTTTGGAGGCCTAGACACCGCACCTGACCCCTTGATTCAGTGGAAACTGTATGTCTACCGAATAAGAGTAGACAGTGCGTGGAAAGTTCAGGCGTCGGCGGGGTCTGTACGAGTACGAACCCCCATGCATATATTGGCGAGAAAACGAAAACACGAGGACTCAAAAATTTGCCTAGTTGATGTGTTTTGTCAGACTCTAATAATCATGATAAATGTTTACGTTATTTTCACGTCAGACACCTTTTGATCGTTGGAGAAATACCGGCCGCCATATTGTTTGTTTACATTGACGAGTACACCGAAGATCGACGCAAAAAAGGTCCGACGCACCAAAATTATGACATAGACGCGGGTTGTCGTGTCGTACAACAAGCAGAGAATAAATCCCGTATTTTTTGTTCGCAGGCGACAAACTTGGCTGGTGCATGTGATAATGAATAGTTAAATGCAAATACAACTACCTCTAAAACGAATGTGCCAAGTGATAACACATAGGAGGAATCATCCATTCCATTTTGGAATGATTCAAAACTGGAATGGAACGATTCCAAATTGCAACTAGAAAGCATTTGCAAGCAAAAGCGAAGTTCCAGAGACCAGAGCAGCGGAAGAAACAAGAGAATGTGTGACAAAGATAGGTGCAGAATGAAAGAGTGCTTTTAATATTCAAGCACGTACCTATAGGGCTGCTAGCAGTAAACACAATGATATACAACTAAAAGCAAGATTACAAATGCCTACATGTACGGTAAAAACGAAACAGATACATACGGGGGCGACAACGCACGGAAATGTATATCAGACGACATTCTCGCGAGCCAGAGCAATAATTTTCGCTCCGCTGATCTACGCAAAAGTCAATCGCTTGACGGGTAGCGCTGAGTTGTTGCCGTACAGAGGTGCGTGGTTTACGACGATGATCAGACGAGAGGAAACATCGGACCTAGGCCGTTGAAATTGAAAACCGAGGCCACATGCATTTTCATTTGATTAAAAGCACAGACTAAAACAATTTTCATTGCAATGTCGCTGTTTTCACGAGATACTGACCGTTTGATCTTGGAAAGTTGAGCTGCTTTAACGTGCAGCCAACGCATGCCGGCGCCGGTGCGGTGACGGCTGTGTGTTACCGGCCTGTGTGTTAACGGCCTCGCAGACTGATATAGGAAAAACCGGGGAAAAACCGCTGGTGGCTCCTCAGAAATACGGCGGGCAGTTTCTCCGCCAAAACAGCCGATTTTGAATCCAAATTTTGCATTGACCTTCGTTTTTGAGCACACCCACCTCGCCTAGGTACACGATGTACCCAGCCGCGCTTGTAAATTTAGGGAAAGCTATAATTTTCTCTCTCTATGCGACCGAAGCCATCTTATGTGCCGCCATTGTTACATTCGGGCGAAACAGTATAGCGCCACGTACGGCGAGTATTTAGAGAAAAATAAAATCAAAAAGCAACAAAAAACAAAGCGAAAAAAAGCTAGAATTATTAATAGCTGAACGCAATATGATAGTCGAGCAATGCAGAATAAAAAATAAATAAATAAACACACAAGAAATGCCCGTAAAACCCGTCTGAGTTGAGCGATGACGTCATAAGCGTGTCGCAATGCATTCTGGGTAATTAAGGTAAAATTTGTGTATAGCATGTTCTATGATAGTAATACCGGAAATAGAGAAAGAAAGAAAGAAAGAAAGCAAGAAAGAAAGAAAGAAAGAAAGAAAGAAGGAAAGTGAGCAAAAACTAACAGTTCCAGAGCTGGTCTCTGGAACTAATAATATGGTTTCAAATTGTAATTCAATGGTTTTTACATTTGAATGGTTCCAAATTGTGATTTACAAATTGGAAATTCCAAATTAGAATTCCCAGTACGCATGTCAATATTGAAGTGGGTGGTTTCCCCAAAGAGTTTGCACCATGAATCAAAGATGTTGTTGTAAAGTAATTACTTGTATTACATATACATGAAATTCATGTTTAGAGATGTTTAGAGGCTTTCTATGGTGTAGAGGGTTAAATTAGTGGAGGGGGCTGGGGGATTGAAGGAATGAATTTTTTTAGATAGCCCTCTGAATACAGAAGTTTCATCAGATAAATATTACACTTAGAAAACAAGCTGAATGACACTTTGGAAACAAATTCTGCCATGATGGATAGAGATAAATGTATTACACCAAAGGACATTCCAGTTGTCTCTTTTCCACATTTCTAAATGGTTTTAAATATGCATATATGAGAAAATTGTTTCTGAGATGATCGATGGTCAATGTGACAATGTTGTTTAACATTTAAGCATGTGTTGGTTGAAATAATTAACGATTTTCTGACGCAAGAAGTATCCAAAAGGTCATAGCCGTGAATTACGTAATTGCTTAAGGTTTTTGTTATTAATCGTTTTGAACAAGTGACCAATTATTTAAAATGTGACTTAATATTTGATATCTATATTTTAGATGTGTATTATTACTTAAAGTTTTTCGACCGATCACCGATTTGGTAATTATGCATCAATCTCATATTCACTTTGATTGTTGAACAAAACAATTTTCAATGGTTATACACATCATTCTGTCATTTCTTACTTGTAATAGAAGTATTAAAACGAAATTAAGTTCAAAGTTTTGAATCGTTATGATTATTACCACACACATCAGATGGATGAAAACGCATTCTTGTGCATGGACGTTTGGACTATGGACAGCCGCTTTCGCCATTGTGGCCTCTGACGATCAGTGGAGGTCGGACATTATTCTTGTGTGGGATTGATCTTTTGAGTTCAAGTTATGGAGACAGAAACAGCGGCTCTATTTCTTCACACTTTATTAATACAGCTATACGTCTTACTATTGTTACGATAACATAATGTATCAGTGGGTGGATAAGTGATGGGCGTCGTTTACGCGATACGTTTGCAATGGAGCTTGTTTCGGGATTTGATAAGGTTCGCCGCTCGTTTTCCGACATGTGACGCATTTTCTCAGCAATTTTTCACTGCCAACCGAATCTTGGCGATTTAGAAGCGTTGTCGAATTCAGGTGAGCCTTGCCTGTAGTCCGGAGTACAGGTGCGTGCAGCGTTGCTGGATAATTGATCGAAGGCCTGATGTTGAAATGTGAGGTCGAAGGTCGAACCTTGGTACTAGTGTAAAGGTTTGAAGAGAAGGTATGACATGACAGATCCGAGAAAAGTCCAAATCCCTCGAAAGCCACAACGAACTAATTTTTTTCTGTCCTCAACATCGGATGGTCGAAAATACCCTCAAAAGTTCAAATCTTTACTCTGGTAGCTGCATTTGACAGATAGAGGCCAAATTCAGGCGAAAATATACTGTGCCCGTGTCTTGTATAGCTAGTCCGCCATTGCACTTCATGATAATACTTCGTACTTGAAGAGAAGAGAAACTTACGGAATAAAAATGTAGATCGACCCATTAATGCTCGCACACAAATATGACAAATACTTTACGACAATTATCTCTAATGAATAACGTGTATTCCTTTACTTCGTTCCGTAATTCTTCTTTTAATATATATAAAACATGACCAAACAACGAATATCAAACCTGATATATTTAAAACATGAACAAACGTTGTTAAACATGATCTTATTAAGTCTATCATGTTCTGTGGCATAAGCGTTGTCCAATACAATTTGTAACAGTGCCTGGTGTGTTGGTTGAGTCACCCATATAGTTCTAGATGAAGGGGGGGGAATGCATGTGTAAACGTTTCGTAAAAAACTTATCCAAATGGAAATCTGAAATCGCGAGCTAGTGGACAAGCCCTGTCGTCAATAGCTTCGTCTTTAGTGCTCATTCAAATTCTCATTCATCGGAAGAAACAGAAAGCACTAGAAACATTTGAAGCCCATCGGAGAAGCATAAATTGAAAGTTTCTTTATTTCTTGCCTGAGTTGCTTTTATTGAATATTAATCCTCTCGTACTCAATGCTTGCTTTGAGGGGTTGCAAAGGATCGCCTGATCACCAAAATGACAATTTCATAAACATAATCTCGGCCTGTTTTCTCGTATTAGATTAAATGAATCCAAAGCCCCCTTTACCTTTAATTGATTTCGAGAGAGCAAGCGAAAGAAAGAAAGAAAGAGACACATTGACATACAAAGAAATCATACAATCAGAACAAAGTTGATATTAATTTAACAACAACGGACATAATACATTTTAGAGATGCTCAAAATAAACCTGAAAAATGTTGTTTTGAAATTTCAGGAGAAAGCTGGGCTTCTGTCAACCATTAGATACCGATGGAGCCATTTTTGTGTCGAATGCAATCCTGCTGTCAACAGTGTTCCAAATAAAGTAACGTTTTCTTGTTCGTATATTGGTACATTGTTAGCCAAAGATTCAAATTAATGGGAATTTACAATTCTCGGAAATGCATATACATTTGAGAACAGTGCCCCAAGTCTAACATATGATCCACAGCGGTAGCTATCCAGTTGACTTCTTGGAATTTAGTGTTCTTGTATTTTCAAGACTAAGTCTTACTCTAAAATATGTTGTAATCAGTTGCAATTTGTAGACGAGAGTGAACTATCCACTTAACCAACATCCTATAAAGACCTGAAAATTGCCCCTCCCACGCATTCCTGTTCACCTCTTCCAACACCCCAACAGATTACTTCTCCATTTTTCCCGTCTCCTAGCTCAAAAAAATCCTTCTTTTCTCTCTCTGCGAACAAAACGCTCCTAACCGCCCTTTCTTTTGTGAATATCTGTCATTTTTTGCTCATATATAAATTTATCCTTCCAAACAAAATACCCCCGAAAATAACAGAATCGTGTTCCATGTATACCTATCGTTTAATTTGAAAACGTTTTGCATTAAATCTTAGTAGCAATCTTTCTATGGCGTCGCTGTTTCGGAGGTATCTTATCTCACACAAAGTATGATACTTGAATGACAAATATGATGTTATGTCGTCAACATGGCACCGAATCTCATTAAAAAGTTGATTTGCACACATGCAAAGCAGAAACAAGCCTTATTGGTGGCAAATGAACGAAAACGCTAATTGTCTTTTCCGAGTATATCAAAAACTAACTTCATCAATAATTCACAAGATCCAATGCAAACAATTAAGATGATAACTTAATGAGCCGGATATGAAAATTTGATTGATTTGATTGTTGCATGCAAATTGTAGACCAAGAGCTGTATGGCTGGATGAATATTTTCCTCTTTAATTCATTACTATTGTTTGCAATTTCATTTTTCAAATCCATTTGAAAAATATAATTGCAGTTTTAATTATCTTAATTGAACTCGAGTGGCTGTATGAACCCGTCTTATCATCTGATAAATATCAGTGGGTATTGTTTTCAGGCATGGAATGCAAATAATGACTCGTTATCGATGTGAACGTTCATACATTTTTCATCGTGCACCTTCTTATCACAAATACGTTCCAAAACACTTGAAAAGTATGTTTCCATGTCACAGAATTGAAATTCGACTGGCTGCACCTGCTTTAGGCGTCACACATTCATTTTAGTCCAGGCCGGTTCGTCGCGCTGCCTTGTGCTCTGTGTTTCAACAGCAGATCATTCTGTGAGTTGCTCACCGAGTGAGTGTTTATTATCGCCAATAGTACCCCGACTATTAAAGAGATGATATTATGTCGATGATAATTTTTCAGTATCCAAGTTCGGTTGTCATTATTCATCACGTGTTCAGTTTACACTTTATAACCATCTCCTTGTGTGGGAAGATAATCGGCTGATATTAAACCTAACCATAGAAGTTTCGCACAATTCTACAGGTGGTATCGCTAGTAAGTGATGACGTCAAAATCGCCGTATGCATAACATAAACCAATCTGGTTCCCTTACCCATTTCCAACGCTGGCTGCGCTGCTAACGAAAATAGCGTCAGGCATTGGCTAATGTTGCAATCAGAATTTTGACTGCATGTTCATGAGCACAGTCACCTGACAAGATCATGCCTATAGTACTGAATAAACATGACGATGATGAAGTCTCCGACTCTGTTCTTTTATGATGGCATTAAGAGGTGAAATGATGATTATCTTCTATGATTGTTTTTCAAGACGTGACCTGGTGACCATAGTGACAGACTATGTATCTCTCCTTTGCATGTACGGCGATGACTAAAAAAGAAAAGATTTTTCGTTTTTCATTTAATGTCTATATAGGATGCTTGGCTCGGGAAACCATGCAGGTAAAATTACTCCATTTGCATACTGAATCTCAACTCGAAGGTAGCTCCAAGCTGGAAATAAAGTCAACCCAATCACTGCATTCGTACTATTGACCAATGATAGCCAATCATGCCCATACCTGACCCTACTTTCGTTAGCTGCGCCATGGTCAGGGAAACAGATTAAACACAGACGTCAGTAATAACGGAACTGACCAATTGATAATATTAAGAATGTTCACTTTCTTCGAATCACTTTCACAATTTTCGACTGCTTTATTTTTTGTCGGGTGAAGCACTGTCAATGGGGGGGGGGTAGGCATTGGGGCCAGCTGACCGATTTGTCATCACACAAATAGTTCCGTCTCAGTCGGATACAATGTCGATGTCAAAGATAGCATGGGCCTAGAAATTTATAGTCCAGTCAAAATAGGGTTAGACCCACCACAAATTGCAACAGAATATTTTTCTTCAGAATGCATTTCAGAGAGGTACCCAGAACAACATATTAAAAGTTTACTCGAATCCACCTTGGGGAAATATGACTAATTTGCATAAATCAAATATGGCGGCCAACCATCCGACAAAATAACATAATTGGCCATATATCACATGTTAAACAAGCTATTTCAGTGATTTCAAAGTCTGACACTAGTTATTAGGCTCAGGGAATCATTTTGGAGGTATAATGTTTCATATGGGCACTTCATTAATTTGCATAATTCCAATATGGCGGCAAACATTCCTACAAAAGACATTTTCGGTCATATACCACTTATTAAACAAGCTCTTTCAGTAATTTTAAAGTTAAAAGTATATTTCTTAGGCATGGACAAATGATTTTCGAGATGTAATGATTTGCATAGGTAATTTGTTAATTTGCATAAATCCAATATGGTGGCCAACATTCCTACAAAAGACATTTTCTGTCATATACCACGTATTAACCCTTTTGGCGCCAAGATCTATTTTTGTCAACTTTATAAAATGTACCACAGTCATTTTTTCTGCCTTTTGCCAAAATTTTGATAAAAACATGTAGCTGAGGGAAAATGATATCCATTTGGTCAAAAATTATGAAAAAACGTACAGAAAAGTTCGCAGAAATTGGTAAAATATTGCATTAAAATTTTTGTGTAAAAAATTACAGCAGTCAAAGGGTTAAACAAGCCATTTCTGTGATTTCAAAGTTAAAAGTATATTTCTTTGGCATGGACAAACAATTTTCGAGATGCAATGATTTGCATACTTACGTATTTCGTTAATTTGTATAAATCCAATAGGGTTGCCAACCTACATACAAAAGACATTTTCTGTCATATACCATGTATTAACCCTTTGGGCGCCAAAGTCTATTATTGTCAACTATATAAAATGTATCACAGTCAATTTTTCTGTGTTTTGCCAAAATTTTAATAAAAAAAATGTAGCTGCTGGAAAATGATATCCATTTGGTCAAAAATTATGAAAAAACGTACAGAAAAGTTCACAGAAATTGGTAAAATATTGCATTAAAATTTTTGTGTAAATAATTACAGCAGTCAAAGGTTAAACTAACCATTTCTGTTATTTCAAAGGTAAAAGTATAATTCTTTGGCATGAACAAATGATTTTTGAGAGGCAATGATTTGCCTTGGCACTTCGTTAATTTGCATAAACCCAATAGGGCGGCCAATATACCTACAAATTCATGTATTGAACGATCTATTTCAACCATTTTGAAGTGTAAATATATATCTTAAACATGAAGAAACAACTTTTGCGGTTCAATGTTTTTAAAAGACACTTTGATGAAATTTTCAGAAATTAAATATGGCTGCCAAATTAATGACCAAATAGCTTCTTATATAAATAAGGTTCTGTGGGGATTTTAGAAACCGGAATATCAAGAAAAAACTGTTCAGAGGGCACTGCACCCAATGCAGCGTATTTTGCTCAAAATAATTTTTTGCAAATATTCATCAAATTTGATTAATTTGTTAACCTAAGATTAAAAATTGGTTAGGCTCACCTTATAGCTTGGCAAGCAGTCGTAAGTTGCATGATATAGAAGGGGTAATTTATGCAAATTTATGCAAATCAACCAATTTTCTGCTTCCCTTTTATCCGAATTTCAAGATTTACAAAGAATATAACTCTAGTCTGGCTGGGTCAAATTTTCTGAAATTTTCACACTGTTTTTTAAATGCTATATAACAAAACAACTTTTTTGTTTTGCAATAAAATTCTGATGCAAAAAATATCAGACTTTTAAAAACTTTTAAACAAACTCATCAGCCCAACAGAATCCAACTGTTACACGATACAAGCATGTACATCTGGAAAAATGACACTTGGAAAAATGACTCAAGATGGACTTGTTTGTATTGTGTAATAGTTGGATTCTGTTTTCGGATTAATTGTAAGCCTTTGCTAAAGGATGCAGTTTTCAGATTTTTTTTGAATCTATTTGTTCATAAAGTTTTTATGAATCTGTCATTGTTTCCAATAGTGCTAAGTTTCAATTTGTGCGTATTATGGCATATTTTATTTTGGTCAAATCATTTTTTCTGTTTTTTAGCTTTGTTGTGTTTATTGTATTTTTGCTGTTATGTGTAATGACTTCTTGCCTGTCATCTAGGAATCACTGAAATAGCTTGTTTAATATGTGATATATGGCCAATTATGCTATTTTGTCGGATGGCTGGCAGCCATATTTGATTTATGCAAATTAGTCATATTTCCCCAAGGTGGATTCGAGTAAACTTTTAATATGTTGTTCTAGGTACCTCACTTAAATGCATTCTGAAGAAAAAAATTCTGTTGCAATTTGTGGTGGGTTAGGTGCAAAATCTCGTAGATTGACTGGACTATTACCGAAGACAAATGTTACGCTATTTTTCTATAGATAGATAGATAGATAGATAGATAGATAGATAGATAGATAGATAGATAGATAGATAGATAGATGAATAGGTGAATAAATTAACAGAGAAAAGAGAGGGACAGAATTCTAATTGTTGAAAAAATTAAATATTCAAGTCAACGACGCTGTCATCTATAATAAAAGTATCTTAGGTGGTGTTAACAACCGTCTACAAGACATGTAAGCTTTAGATAGGCATGGTCAGAGTAACAGTGGGGCGAATGGTAAATTACGGAGTGTCAACAATTTATTTTTGACCAGTAAGGCAGGTATATTGCGTCATAGTGTTCTCGAGAAGCAATTTGTTTTTGTAAAACTGAAGGTAATGTAATTTTAGCTCATGTGTTTACACACACCCACAGAACTAATAAGATATAACTACAGGAAAAATTGAAAACACTTTAAAAATTCTACCCAAGGCAAATAAAATGAAATAAGCGCAAGAATAAAATTCCCAACGTATTGTTAAAAAAGAAACACTTTCCACTGTGGAAATAGTGAAGTCGCGATAAACTGTTAATAGAAAAACAGATTTAACTCTATCCAAATATCCCATTGCTTTCCTTAAAAAAGTGTTTTGCTCAGTTGGTTTTTAAAATCGAAACGACGACCAGACGGAAGTTGATCAAACGCATGACGTAACGGGTGTAGAAATTTAGCAATCAAGATATGTTTCTAAACAATTCGGAAAGGCTGGTCTGTTATTCTCCAATCGCTTTGCTGCAAATATTGACCACATTTGTTTTTGTCCTTCTTATTCAAGTAACCATACGAGCAAACCATAGAAAATGTTAAAATACTTTCTATGAATGATCTATAAAACAATGCCATTAGACATTTGTTTAAACGTGGAATTGGTTTAGTTTCTTCAGGAAAAATACACTGTGCTGTCCTTTACCACAGATTACTTCACTCTTTATTTATCACCCAAAGTAGAGCCAAGATAAATATATTTTTTGAATATTTCAATTTCTGCATCATCGATCGTCGTTGGCTTCAGGGGAGACTGGCCCCTTATAAAATCGATACACATATCTTTGGTTTTACTGACATTCAACTGTAGAAACGAATTATCGTATCACACTACTTTATACAAAAATCGACATTAGGACCGTAGTACCTTTCACAATCGTCTTAGCAAGCTTACTATGGCGAGGTCATCAGCAAACTTCACAATGTGTCTATCCTGATATTGACTTCTACAGTCGTCAGTATACAATATACAGGAGAGGGTGATAATGCAGTCCCGAGGCGCGCCAGTTGATGTAACACATTCGTTTGATCCACAGCTAGTTGACCATCACACATCGACACCTGTTTTTTAAAAAATTTAAATCAAAACAACCAGTTTGAAATCCAGATCCAAACTGAAGCGATATAACAGTTCTTGGCAAGCAGGTGCGGTTGTATTGTGTTAAATGCCGAGGAAAAGTCAACAAATAAAATACGCGCATGCGTTTTATTACCTTCAAATTGTTTATACACCAGATTCAGTAGAGTTATATAAGCGTTGCGTCCTCCATAACTCGTCCCGCCAGTATCAAACTTTAAAGGATCTAACAAGTGTTGAACTTTATTTAAAATTTTCAACTTAATTCTCGATTCAAATGATTTCAATGCAAAGGGCGCAACTTGCGTAAAATCGTTGGAAACCATGGGATCATTTTCCTTTGCAAAGGTTACAACAGTAGCTGACCTCGCTTTCACACATTCTGAACATTTTGAAGGTCAAGAGACAGCTGGAAAATGAAATGAAATATGTCACATAGCTGCTCGGCACTAAACTTCAACACATGACCATTCCTAAATATTATCTGGACCGGGACTTTTTCTTGTTTTATTGCTCACGAGTGACTTGAAAACGTTATTTTTGTCAATCAGTATCCGTTCATTGGTGATAACACTTTCTTTGATATTACTCTGCACCATAGCAAAAATCATGGACATCAAACCGTAAATAAAATGAATTTAGTTTATCGGCGAACTCATGATCAGTATATTCACAATTACCGATCTTTTTCTTTTTTTGTTTTGCTTTTCTTATTTCCTACTTTCACTTCCTTAGGTGTTTCTCTGTAAATTGTTAACTTGACGAGGTTAATTGTCATATGTCACATGTCAAAACTTGAGCAAAATATGGGTTTAGGGGCCCCTGCCTACACTTGATATAAAGTTATTTATCAAACCGTTCTCAATTTGTTCAATCAAATGACAATGTATCAGAGAAATCTAGCATTCATCACGGTGTTCCCCAAGGATCAGTATTGGGTCCGACTTTGTTTTTAATATATATATCTTCCAAAATTCTTGTCTTTTTTTGATATCGTAACGAGATACCTTTAATTATTTTTTTGTTTGCCGTCCTCGAAATTTTCTTCAAACCTACCCTCTTTCACAAGGTAAACAAAAATAAACACTGAAATAAAGCACTATGTGAAGGTACATACTTATTTTCCAATGTAATCCTTGGGTGGGATTAAGAAAATAGCTATTTCTGTTTTTAATCACTTAAACGGTGTGTCTGTTTTTCATCTTTTTGCGTGTAAATCTACCCATCCGTGGGCGGCAAATGAAGAATTGCTATAAAGGCGTCTAACCCGATTATCCAAAAGTGTACCGACTGAAAATATTAAAGAGGTATTGCTTGTACAATTATGGTTTAATGCCGACGAAACTTTTTTGCTAAGCTTTGTAAAGAAATATGCATAAGGTGAATCTCAAAACTTACATATATGGGCATGGCAGAGGCAAAATCTTTTTAAGTTTTGCGTCTTTCGAAGCTGGTCGCAGCCAACCGCATGGTGGCGTTATTACGAGTAGCTTAAGTCAGCGCTTACTTCATGTATTTTGTTTGTAGAATTTCACCGGTAATTTTAACCGACATGTAGAACCTATCGGGCCTGGACAACTCACTCTGCAGTGATTGTAAGTGCAAAAATGTATACTAGAGAAACAAATTCAATGCTTACCGACACTTCAAAGTCAAAATGGACGCCATATCCCTATTATAAGCGGACTTTCAAGATGAGCCCTGACAAGTGCTAGACCCAAAAAGCCACGATCATGGAACTAATTCGGGATAATTTGATCTTCACATTTTTGAAATTTCTCAAAAGTGTAATATGCCCTATCGTTTAATGTTGCAATATTAAAAATAACTTACAAAAATAAGTGTATAACTTAAAAAGTTGAGAGCTTACAGTTGCTGATTAAACCGACATCACCTCAACATCCAATTATCCAAAATTAGTTACAATCGCGTTAAAAGTATGTAAAATGTTTAGGGCCCAACTATCAGTCGCGGCGAGTGACAATCTACTAAAAGAAACACCATAGTACAACCTGTGTTTTTATTGGGAAAATCTGTGTTTTTTCACGACAGTAATGTTGCACAAATGGCGTATTCGAAACTGCTCTGAAACTTTGAAGGTTTCCTAAAGTGCAAATATTGATTGTTAAATCATGTACTCTAAAGATAACACGATTGGAACTGTTTTGGGACAATTGGATTGTTATATTTAACAAATTTTTCAAAGGTGTAAGGTGCCTTATTGCTGAATGTTGCAATATTGCAAATGACTCATCAAAACAAGTGTGTAACGCAAAACGAAAAGCAGATGAGATGACATTTGTAGATTAAATCGACATTACTTCATCATCGAATCATCCAAAATCAGTTCCAATCGTGTTCGATAAACTAAACAGCGTCTGTCCTTACGTGTGATAATGACCCATGTGACTGTACCCGTTAATTCGCTGTTGTTTCTATTGATGTCTTCATCAAGAAAAGTTTAAAAAGTCTACAATTCTGCTTTGACGACGTATGTGATGAGGGGTGTATGCACTAAAATATAAAAAAAGAAACAGTTATCAACACAACCGAGCAAATAATACTTTGTGGTTTGGTTTCCATGGACGACACTAGTGCAATTTTACGTTCATCATTTGAAAGCAGCCTAGTAAAGTACTAGTTTGAAAGCAGAACCTGAATATTAATGATGGAATGAAGCATTCTCTAGCAGTTAAAGTCTGCCCTTTACTTTGATGCATGGGACACTATTCGTATTTTTTCCCATGAACGGACAGAAAAAAAACAAGCAAACAAACACCTGACTGACATACCACTACCAAAAGGGATACGGTAACCCTGTACTGGAAAGTTTTGCGTATTTGGCTGATTCAATGAGTTAATGAACGTTTAAATGAAAATTGTATTTTGCTCAGCTTCGTACAGAGGTATCCACCAAATAAATGACATTCGACAAGTAACGATGAAATCGACAAAATGTTTGTGGAGACTCAGAACATATTGTTTCTAACAACTGAGTCAGAGTAGGCACTGTGTCTCAAGGCGCCTCATGGTCTCGTGATAGGCTGGGCAAGGAACAGCCAGACTGACCGTATGGTGGCGCTGTTACACAAAATCTATTGATATGCGTAACTGCACTGAAGTGGACAAATGATTAGTCTTCGTTTATTTGTGAGGTTTTTGATGAGAACTTATCGCACCATTTTAAGTGAGAGTTCATTCTTTGAAGGAAAAAAGTATGTTTATCTTGAAAACTGCCGCGTTTGGAAGAGCGCCTTCAAGACTGTTTGAAAGAGCTGTTAGTGTCACCAAAATACCATAGTTGCGTCACATCGGATTGGAGAATTCGCAGTGAAATCTTCAGCGAATATACACACAGTCCATTAGTGACACTCAGAGGAAATGCTGTGTACCCATGCTTGTTTCCGAAAAATTCTAAAACACCCCTTATGTGAGATTTTCGAACAAGGAAGACACCTTTCAAATGAGAAAATTGGAGGAAAATAAACCAGAACCGCATGACGCACGTGCAAATTTATAGACTCTATACTATATGTATAGTTTATTCACATTCCGATGAATGTTACAGGAAAAGTAACGATGGAATCGACCAGGTTTTTTTACATAGCAATTATATTTCCGCTACAGTGTCATATTCCGTCAACAATCATCTTGGAGTTGGAGAGAGATATTGCAAAGTACAGTTCGTACAACTACTATGTTGTCTAGAGCAATGACATTGTCTTGACACATCAATGTAGTCTATTGTTGTTGTCTGTACCAGCTTACTTCAATTATAGTGCAAGTGATAACTTTTGAGAAAAGAGTGTACCTTATGACATATTATCAAAATTCGAATTTTCAATTCAGTGATGATATGACCGAACACCTGAGAAAACCACGGCATGAACCAGATGTCAAAGGGACATTCTATTCCTTTCAAGGACCAATTCTTCAAAAAACGTACCCATTTTTGTGCTTTCACAGACCTAGATAGTAACGAACCCCCCCCCCCTTATTCATGATTTTTAGGTAAAGGCGTGGGTACTGAATTCCCTGAAAGTGCCTTTAGCAAGATACACAGAGAATTGAGACACAGCTGCTGCACCCGTCGAAGTTACAGCACACGGACCAGAGTTGACATTTAATGGGCAAATATAAAACATTCATCCATAAACCTACGCATGTTTTCGCATTGACTGACAACTCCATTACTCAGAGGTCAAAACGAAGTAACTTGCACACTCGCCCGTTGTGAATTTGAAGATTATGAAGCCGGGAGAATGTGAAGCCGGCGGGATAGAGATATCATCATTCCCCAGATCAAACCGGACTGAACCGCATCAAACTGGATCAAAGTGGATCAAACCAGATCAAACATCAATATTCATGTGCAGAGGTCAAATTTACAGTTGATAACAATAAATTTTAAAAACTAGACAGAGTAGGAAGGCTAAAGAGACAGTAGCATTTGCATGGTGTTCAAAAATCTTGTCTATCTATAAATAGACCAGCCTATTTATCCAACGCTATCGTTACTCAACATGAAAAAAAAACTAATCGAAGAATGTAATTAAACTCTCTACATTCACAATATCGTCTGGCCGAGCTCAAAATCAAAATCATAGCTCGAGGCAGCGTGTACGTTCCATAATAAAAACCATCAACCTCAATTCTAGTACATGCCCATCTTCAATTACACATCGAATCTTTATTCCACTCTCCTATATTGTCCGTTTTGACAGATGATGACTTAGTGGACTGTTCACAACAAATAGATTTGAGGAATTCCGCGGAAAACCTTTCACACGATTGGAACTAATATGGAATAATTTGATGGTGAAGTAATGTCGATTAAATCTACAAATGTTATCTCATCTGCTTTTCTTTTATATTACACACTTGCTTTTATGAGTAATTAGCGATATTGCAACATTCAGCTATATGGCACCTAACACCTTTGAGAAATTGCCAAAATATGATAATCCAATTAATATCCCAAATTAGTTCCAATCGTGTTCTTTCAACAAATGTAAAGAAAACTGCTGAATCGTTCTCGACTTTTCCGCCATTGGATTTACCATGCACTCTGTGTAACTGACCGACCACGACAAATACTCTTGTAGAATCTAGATCGTCAGTAGATTGCAATAATAGCTTTTATTTGCTATTGTGTACTCTGCCTAAACCGTAACTTCAACCCATCTTGTCGGTTTGTGAATATAGTGACACGTCTATCGAAAAGTAATGGCGCGGGTTTTTTCCGTTGTTCCGCGAAGCATAGGTACGTAAATTGGTGTCACTGCTAAAGGTCACGATGCTACCTAAGTTGGAAAATAAAGATAGTAGAGCAGTGTACGTAACAACTACCGCTAAACACAGTAGGTGCATATGGCGTGGCGCTGATGTATATGGGCGAGAAAAATCAATCAAACGATCATTTAGAGAGCTGTACTTTATCATATCGATATACGTATATTTCCGAAAATTGTGACGCTACCAAAGTAAGGCAAACGCAAAGTTTTCAATAAATTATCATTATGTATGTCAAGTTCTGTTATTAAGTCAACATCGCCCTTCCAACGTGCACTCTATGGAGACGTCATCAATCTTGGTGGTACTTGCCACATGCACAGCAGAAAACGCCAATGTTTAGGGGCCCAAGCCGACCGGCTGGGACCCTATTGTTATTGCTCAAGTTCTACTACTTCCTCTTCTTTAGGGGCCCAAGCCGACCGGCTGGGACCCTATTGTTATTGCTCAAGTTCTACTACTTCCTCTTCTTCCTCTTTTTCTTCTTCTTCTTCTGCCGATTCTTTGTCGACCTAGATCTCCCAAACGGCTGAATGAAAACTTCTCAAATTTGCAGAGCTAGTAGGTGTC
This sequence comes from Ptychodera flava, assembly GCA_001465055.1. Lineage (NCBI taxonomy): Eukaryota > Metazoa > Hemichordata > Enteropneusta > Ptychoderidae > Ptychodera > Ptychodera flava. The sequence continues at coordinate 186,119 of LD343354.1, forward strand.
AATTAGTACTCGTGCACCTGACCCTTGAAATTTTGATTGGTCACGTGACCTGGCGACCATATTGGATTTTCCAAAAACCTAAAGATGGCTTCTCCAGAAGACCTAGGGAAAGATGGCTTCTCCAGAAGACCTAGGGGTCTAGTCGATTTGAATTTTTTTGTATAGCAAGCATGACCTAAGGTCTTCATAATTTGCACATAAAATCGCATGCGGTCACGTGACCTTGGCCGCCATATTGAATTTTCTAAAATACTCATTTAATCTTTAAAAATCTTCTTCTCCAGAACCAAAACACCGATTAAGCTCAAATTTTACTCATGTCATCCTTTGAACAATCTCTTTCAAGTTTGCAAAAATCATTTTGATCGGTCACGTGGTTTGGTCGCCATATTTGATTTTGTGAAATCACAATTTAATCTCTAAAAATCTTCTTCTCCAGAACAAATTCACCAATTCAACTAAAATTCCACATATATCATCTTAAGTGTGATCTCTTTCAAGTTTGCAAAAGACGTTTGGATCGGTCACGTGGTTTGGCCGCCATATTGGATTTTCCAAAAATCGTAATTTAATCTTTCAAAATCTTCTTCTCTAGAACCAAAACACCGATTAAGCTAAAATTTCACTCAAGTCATCCTTAGGGTGATCTCTTTCAAGTTGGCAAAAAACATTTCGATCGGTCACGTGGTTTGGCCGCCATATTGGATTTTGTGAAATCGTAATGCAATTTTTAAAAATCTTCTCCTCCAGAACAAATACACCAATTGAACTAAAATTTCACATTTATTTTCCTTAGTGGTAGTCCTTTTAAGTTTCAGAAAAACATTTTGATCAGTCACTTAATTTGGCCGCCATATTGGATTTTATGTACTTCGCAGTTTAATCCTTAGCAATCTTCTTCTCCAGAACCAATATACAGATTGAACTAAAATTTTACACTCATTATCCCTAGTGGCAGTTCTTTTACATTTTCGAAAGGCATTTGGATCGGTCATGTGCTTTGGCCGCTATATTGGATTTTGTGAAAACTTGCAATTTCATCTTTAAAACTATTCTTTCCAGAACCAACGCACCGATCCAACTGAAATTTTACTTCTGTCACCCTTAGTGTGAGCACTTTCAAGTTTGTGAAAGCCGTTGGGGTCGGTCAAGTGGTTTGTTTGCCATATTGGATATAGCGACAATCGCAATTTCATCATTAAAACTCTTCTTCTCAAAAACCAACACACAGATTCACCTGAAATTTTACTCATATCTTTCCTAGTGCGAGCACTTTCAAGTTTTTCGAAAGGCATTTGGATCGGTTAAGTCGCCACAATGTGCATAAGGCTGCAGTGTAAAACCTCGTCAGTCAGAAGATCGATCAGTGATGTATGTTATATTGTACACTTGAAAGTCAAAGACGGCACAACAGACTGCAATGCCCGCTGTCAAATTCAGCTAGCAGTCACACAAACCCTAATATCGGCGCCTTGTTTAAGGCAACTTTGGCGACCAGCCGTTTTGTACGCCGGGTGACTTTGTCGAGTATACTGCCACGGAAGTACTTAGAGGAGTGTGCCACTAGCTTTAAGGGGTGGCCGACTGCTGTGATTGACTGAATAAGAGACAAGGTCCCGCCAGGGCACAATTACTGGGGTCTACGCACAGCTGATATGTGAGTGTCAAGGACCATAAATGAAGCTATTTGGGTAATTTTATATGTAGGTGTCTCAATACACGCTCACTTGTTCATCACTAATAAAAAAGAAAGATACATGACATTGCAAGGTGTGGTGATTTGTTTATGTTTCTCTATCTGACATGCGTGGAGTGGCCCTGGTGTGTTGTGTAACTGAGAGCATGTACCTGATTAAAAATGTAAACAAGACCACATCAAGCCCAGCTGTCAATGTCATAAAAATCGCTGATACACATCTATTAAAACAACACCTTGTTTAATGAAGTTCTGCAGCTTGATCTAACTTCACTGTAATTGCTGTGTGCCATTGCACGCCCGGTCTGTGACCGCCGAAATGTACCCTTTATTTATCAGCGATTCGGGGACTCTAATATCGATACTAGACAATAGTAGAATGACTTGCCCTATGCATCGGTACGCCAGATCTGTGAAATCGTCGATATATTTACTGCATGTTTATCGGGAATTTGGGGACTCTAATATAAATAGCACACAATACTAGAATGACTTGCCCTGTGCCTCGGCACACAAGGTCTGTGAAATTGCCGATATTTACCAGATATTTATCAGCGATTTGGGGACTACAATATTGATACTAGACGATACTAGATTCTGTCAAATCCCGGGTAAATATCCGATATATATCGAAGAATACACCACCTTGCAGTTCTGGTCAAACCCGACTTCCAAGGACTGACTGTAAATTCGATACTGAACGATACTGGATTCTGTCAAATCGAGGGTAAATATCCGATATCGGAGATTTCACTACCTTACAGTTTTGGTCAAACCCGACTTTCAATGACTGACTCTAGCTTCGATACTAGACTATATACTTTCTGTTAAATCGCGGGTAAATATCCGGTATATATCGGAGATTTCACCACATTACAGGTTTTGCCAAACCCGACTTCAAAGGACTGACTCTAGCTACTATAATAGACGATACTAGATTTTCTCAAATCGCGGGTAAATGTCCGATATATATCGAAGAATACACCACCTTACATGCAGTTCTGGTCGAACCCGACTTCCAAGGACTGACTCTAGCTTCGTTACTAGACGATACTAGATTTTCTCAAATCGCCAGTAAATGTTCGATATATATAGGAGATTTCACCACCTTAGGCCTACACTTCTTGTCAAACCCGACTTCCAAGGACTGACTCTAGCTTCGATACTTAACGATACCAGATTCTGTCATAACGCAGGTAAATATCCGATATGTATATCGGACATTTCACCACCTTACACTTCTTGTCAAACCCGACTTCCCAGGACTGACTCTAGCTTCGATACTAGACGATACCAGATTCTGTCAAATCGCGGGTAAATATCCGACATATATGTCGGAGATTTCACCACCTTAGGCCTACAGGTTTTCACAAATCCGACTTCCAAGGACTGACTCTAACTTCGAAACTAAGCGATACTAGATTCTGTCAAATCGCGGGTAAATATCATATATATATATATATATATATATATATATATATATATATATATATATATATATATATCTCGGACATTTCATCACCTTACCTTACAAACCCGACTGCGAAGGACCGACTGTAACTTCGATACCAGGCGATACTAGATTCTGTCAAATCGAGGGTGAATATCCGATATAGATTGGAGATTTCACCATCTTATAGATCTAACTTCGGTATTGTATAGTCTAATAGCCGTAAATATCGGTTATCATATCAAAGTGCAATGTCGCGGTGTCCTCGGGATTCCGGGTTATTATATAGCACTCACCCCGCCTATCGCGTTCACCACACTCAGGTGTCTCACATCGCCTTCACCCCACTAAAATATTCACAAATCACAGTCTACGATGCGGCTAGCAGGCGGCCGCAATTACCAACTACAAATAGTTTATTGATTGTTGTCAGTTGGGAAGGAAACTAGGTTTAAAGTGGCTGCTGTTACTCACAGCCTGTCGGTAAAATTGCTATTCAAAGCTGGACGCTCTTGCCATAGTTCTAGGTCTAAATAGGTGTGACCATTTCAGTTGATAGTGTAGCTGTTCAGAAGAATTGTTTGCACAACTTATTACAGTGGGAACACTCAGTAAACATGTACTTCCTTAATTTGTGAAGTTTATTAGTGCAAAAGTAGCCCTGCGTTCAGGTGTGTTTGTTCCCGGCAACGGTCTGTGGTTAACTTGAGCAGGTGCCGCCAACAAAGCTGTTCGTGCAAAAAGGTGTTCGTGCGAAGTTTTTCAGCGGGCGGGCAAATTTCAAAACTAATCAGCGGGCGGGGAGAAAAAATCTATATTTACTGTGGGCGGGGAAGAAATTTCGCCATTTTCAGTGGGCGGGGAGAAAATTGTTGACAGTGGGCACCGGAAGATACGTAGAGGGAGGGGAAAGCGGCGTGGTTTATTGAACTTGAGGGGAGATTTAGCGCCTTACTTAGAGGGGAGCAATGTTCCAAGCTATACTGCCAGCTGCTCCCACGGTTTGCGTTGATCTGGGTTGCCTAGTAGGCATCCTGTTGGCAATGGCAAATTTCTGTAGTGGGGAGAGGGCAGAGGGGAGCATCAAATGTTGTGGGGAGTGGGGAGCGGGCAGACTATAGATACTGGAGGGCAGTGGGCATCAAAATTCAGTGGGAGGGCATATTTTCCGCGTATGCCAGTGGGAGGGCAGTTACGAACAGCTCTACTTTCCCCTCTAAATTTTGGGTCAAGGTCAAAAATACGAAAAATCGGTATATCAGCCTTCAAAACATGTTTTGAGATGATTTTGCGAAATTCATGAAATTTACCAGTTGGCGGCACCTGACTTGAGTCTCTGCGGCGAGATTCACAATGGCGATCTCCATGGGTAAATTTAAACGGCCAAAGCATACGGCTTTTTTTAACAAGGTAGAGCGAGTAAGGCACTCCTGAACGGCGAAAATGTTGATGGTGTATAGCTGCCAACAAGCAAATATCCTTACTGATGTTAGAAACTTGTGTGAATTGGCTTCCTTGAAGATGAATTCGCAAGATTTTTCAGCTATTGTGACGTTATATCGGAAACAGATTTTCAGAGAAGGCGCCCGCTCGTCCGCCGAGTACAGTCGACGTACTTCCGCATTCATATTGTGCAAATCCGCAAGTCTTGTCGCGATATATGAGCATTTAACTTGATCGTCAGTGAAACAAAAAGATGTTTCTCCATATCAAAACATTATGTGTTTTATATTTTAGGGTTCTGTTTAAGTAATAGACATGAACATTTGGATTTATGATCCGTGATTTCCGCGATCCGTGGCATGATTCAACCTGGCCGTGGATACGCACTGACTTTTTTGGTGATGACCCCTGACCCAGGTGTCATCGATACGCTGTGCGCTGTCCGAGCATCGCTTTCTAAATTCATGGAGCTACCAAAGCTCCATGCTAAATTCAAGCGTAAAGCAAATGTATCGAAAGTCTAACATGCACAAATTTGTCAAGTCTTTGAGTATTTTACTTTTGAACTGCTATGAAAATGGATATCTACGTATAATTCGTTTGAAAAACTGGTATGCTGAAACAGGTTTCGTGCCGTTATAGTGCGATATGTACAGTACAGCAGTGATTGATTGCAGGTTTTTTACAAAGGCTGCGTTCACAAAAAAAGGTGGGGGGGGGGCTGGAGGTATTCATTCAGGAAGGGGAAATCGAAAATTTTGGGGGTAGTAGAGGGGGACTTGAAAATTTTGCTCTACCTGCAGGGGGCACTTGAAAATTTATTGGTTCCCTTTTATGTTTTACATTTTCCGATTCCAAGTTTTTTTGTAGGTAATCTAATGAAGTGAATACCATTTTTATGTCATTCAAATGTTGTTATGTTAGTAATAATTTAACAGAATCTAGAACCATTTTGTCACATTCCATGACTTATATCTCGAAAAAATCTAAACATGTGTGATTGTCGTAAAAAAATCTAACTTGAGCCTAGTAACAGGGCAGAAGCTGCAACCGTTGATGATTTTTGCAATCTATCTAATATATCAACTACAGTTACCTGCTGTCTCCCTACAGCATGCTCAAACACACAATGTTCAGTTTGTCGACAAAACCTGTATATATAAATATGTATTTAGGTGATAGTTTGATTAGAGTCCAGACTGACAGTCAGTTGTCAGCACTGATACGTGGTACACATACACAGGCTGTGCTAGCAAGCTGAATACTGGACAGTTCAACATGCTGTAGAGAGTAGAACAAGAACGCAGTTGTATGATAAACTGAACAAAAATAGTGTCAAAATTATCAAAGTTAATACAACTTCTTCCTATGGGCAACTGTCACTATCAGATACCGCCCTGCTACTGTAGTATATACGTGAGCAGTGACAGAGATTGCTCTGACTCCGATATACATTGTAGTTGAAGAAGAGTTTGTGTCTCATGACAGTAAAACATTACCTAAACAAGATCAGGCCAGAAAGCAACACAAGGAAGAACACATGAAAATTTTTGCATTCTAGCATATGAGAATAATCAAATATTAAAGAAAAAAGAGGGGGTCACCGTGCTTGATTTTCTAAATTTTCACAGTTTTGTCAAAACATTATACAAAAGTAAAACTTTAAACAGTAAAGATGAAATGAAAAAATATATGACTAATTATTTATTTTTTAACCAAATTTGCAATTATTACGCCAAAAATTTCAGAGATTAATACATTTATTTGATGGAATATTTTAACCTTCCCGTATTGTAAATTTTGAGTAGTATCTAAATCATGTATGTCTTGTACTTTTGAAACAAATTTTTGGTAGGTCACCGTGCTCAGTTTAAGACGCCATATTTGATTTCTTGAAAATCGCAATTTATCTCTACAAATCTTCTTCTCCTGAACCAAAACACTGATGGAAGTGAAATTCCACTTTTGTCATTCTTAGTGAGAGCTCTTTCAGGTTTGTGAAAGGCAATTAGATCGCTCACATGTTTTTGCCGCCATATTGTATTTTGCATGGAACAGATAAATGTGAGATGATGTTCAAAATTCTTCTTTACAAGAACTTGACTGTTTTCAAGATAAAATTTTGCACATAATATAATCAGTGGAAGATTTGGAAACCAGGTTAATCGCTTGGGCCCCGCCAACGCTGCTTGCAGCTTTAATTAGGGGCCCAAGCCTACCGGCTGGGCCCCTATTGGTTTTATAGGAGTTCAATATTTAGGGGCCCAAGCCGACCGGCTGGGCCCCTATTGGTTTTATAGTAGTTCAACTTTCTTCTTTAGGGGCCCAAGCCAACCGGCTGGGCCCCTATTGGTTTTATAGGAGTTCAACTTTCTTCTACTTCTTCTTCTTCTTCTTCTCCTTCCGCTCTTTTTTTGTCG
>LD343355.1:7866-24120 GCA_001465055.1 Ptychodera flava
CAGATTCTTGCATTCTTCTTTGTTTGCTATCTTCTCCCTGTTTAAACAGCTTTCTTTCTTCCTCAGTCTCCGCCTCAAGGGGACATACAAATGCTTTCCTTCACCAAAAAACAAAGTAGAAATTTATTATCAGAACAATTTTTTTTTAACTGATATTCTTATAAAGTGAAATAACTGTTCAAGAGATCTCCACTCCTTCACTAAACCTACTAGTTTTGGGTTCACAATATGATAGGAAGAAAACCACTGGTGTCAGCTTAGAAATCTATCCACATGCCCACACACTGAAGTAAGTCTGTGTTTGTGCTATACTTTAAAAGTTTCAAAAGTATTCCTAAGTGCTGCCTAAATGGCTATATTTACAAAGCATGACTATCCAGCTGCCATCTTTAATTACTTCAGTATACACACTGCCTGAAAATTTAAAGAAAATTTAAAATGTATGTCTTTACATACATAATGGTACTCAATGCTAAAAGACCTGATGAATATGTGTATATTTAGAAAACATCAAATGCCGTACAAGTAAATGGGTGTTTACATGCATTCTTATACATTTCTGACATCTATAAATACCATCTTTGCAGGGCAAACAGTGTTTGTGGTGGTTCTCTCACTTTCACTGTATTCACAAAAACTTATAGACAGGTAAGTCATGATCTGACGTTTCAAATGTCATTTCTTCTTCTCCAACTCTACCATCACAATCAGTCATGGGATGGTAAATGTAAGATACACAGATGTATCCATGGTTATTGTTAAATCTTGAGAACTGCAAATTTTTTAGGTAACTTTTATCAATTTCATTGTAGAGAGGAAAGTTTTTATGGGTCAAGCCTAATCATGTTTTGTTTGTGAATATGCTTGAACTAGATTTGGATAGTCCTCAACATTCATGCAAAATTATTCTCAATAGTTTTCATTATTTCAAATAGTTTTTAATAAGACTACTTGCCTAAGACCAGTGTGATTTAAAGCATGTTTTTCTAGACATGCCTATTTCTACTTTCAGTTTTTGAAAATACTTCTGTAGAGCAATTTTTTGGGGCTTTTAATATTGACCATGTTTTTGCTATTCCTTTCCATTTCAGTGAATAAGTTTGTTAGAAACCATGAAACGTGTTTCTCTCCATTTAGATGTACGTGTATATTCTTTTTAACCAAAACACTGAATTATATAACATTACAGGAGAAATTTCTTTTAAAAATTTTGTTCAGCAAGACTTCAAAAGCCAATAAGGCCCATGCTAAGCTACAGTAATATTCAACACTACCCAAGTGGTAAGCTACAGTACAATTCAACACTATCCTAGGGGGTAAGCTACAATACAATTCAACACTATCTTAGGGGGTAACTACGGTACAATCCACCCTATCCTATGGAGTAAGCTACAGTAGAATTCAACACTATCCTAGCAGGTATGTTTGGATTCATTGATAATGGAAAGAGTCTTTATGCAATCACTGATTAATAGTCGCGCCAGTGGCTTACTGACTACGCATGCACAGATTCATAATATACTATTCAAGTAACCGGAAGTGTACCCGGCTTTCATAGGCGCTACCAAGTTGTTTTGAGTGCTCGTAAATGAGCAAATACGAATTGTGCAAAGTATTATTTTACAACATTCCAGAAATAAAATATGTCTCTTTAATTAAGCACAAAGTATTATTATCCACTTTGTCACTGATACAAAATATTGTTACTATCATGCCTAAAAAATAGAAAAAGAGAGAAAAGTGTCGTGCATATGAATGAGGGCATACGCAAAGAATGCTGGGATTGAATTTTAGAATAGCGCCTTCTGTGTCAATAACTAGATGCAAAAATTTCCAGTTTTAAGACGGAACTCTAGTTTTCAGCTTGCAAGTCGAAGTTGCAGAATAGTGCAGTTATTATTGCAACGATGATGGCACAATATATTCCTTGATAAACACAATAGGCAGTTATCGTGTTAAAAATTGCCAATTTTTGTCCAATAGTTTTACATATTGAACAGAAAATCTATACCTGTAGGGTCTGACATCGTGTACGTGAACTGTTTTCATCAGATAGTAAACTGGGCATAGTGGTCGTACTGGTACAAACGTATCTAGCAAGTAACAATTTAATTCAAATTTATCCTTTACTATTACTAATCATGAAGCAATACTAATAATATTTCTAATCTAAACCCCTGGCACGACACCAAGGGCTGAGCCCTACATAATATTAATAAAGGAAGATAGGCTTACTGATCTTCAGGTTTGCCATTTGATCCCTGCCTTTGCTATCACTGTGAATACATTTGCAGAATAACAATTTTTCGCTTGCCTCTCAACAAATCTTTTTTTTCTGAACCAAAAGAATTAAAATTCTGACCATAATTCTCATCAGGTGTAACCCAATCTTATAAGTCTAGCTTCATGCCATTTCTTATGAGTGCAGTCAATGTAATAATTTGCTAGATTTCATGAATAAGTATGCCATCTTACTCAGAGAGTTTAGACTACCCGGGGTCAAAATGTAAAGATATAAAATTTTCTTAAATCTCAAGGGAACACTTTGAGTTGAGTGACTAATCGTAATCATTCAGCAGATATTCAAAACTGCCAGATTGACAGAGTGTCCATTTTAAAACCACCAGATAGACACAGTTCCATTTCAAAACCACCACATTGACACACTACCCATTTCAAAACTGCTTGATTGACACACTACCCATTTCAAAACTGCTTGATTGACACACTACCCATTTCAAAACTGCTTGATTGACACACTACCCATTTCAAAACCATCAGATTGACGCATTGCCCATGTCAAAACTGCTGGATTGACACAGTGTCCATTTTAAAACCACCAGATTGACACAGTGTCCATTCAAAACCATCAGACTGACACACTGCCCATTTTAAAACCATCAGAGTGACACATTTGGTTACCAACAATTCATTGAGACATTTAAGGGACGTAATGGTTTGCAGATGAGGAAATTGAGATGTCACATGACAGTTTGCTATTTGACTGTATCCATCCAATTTGAACAGAGCAATCTTTTGACACTTTATATATGTTGATAGGCTTACTGGAAAGAACAGGATGAAGCCTATCTAACAATAACAATGAATTTTTACACAGAACTTATCACTGCCATGTACTATTTACTGTCTTGTTGTATAAAATTTCTATTTGTGCAGTGCTGATTTTAGCTGCATCATTTCTACTTTTGAGAAGTCAAGGACAGTCTTATCAATTCAACAACAATTGCAGGCTGTTTGAAAACCATTTGAAGAAGTGAAAATAAATATAGAAAACATATAGAATGATACGTGTTACATTTTGCTACACTGAAATAAATAAATACAATGCTCGTTATTGATAAACAGAGGAAAGGTCAAAACCTATGCGAGGCATATTTATATTAACATTTACAGCACTCAAGTCAGCCATCTTTTAAGCATTTTGACCAATTTAAGCATTTTCCTTCACTTCCACATTTGTGAAATATCGTAGTATCTATCTGAGCAACAATTTATTTGTGATGATGATGATCTTTAGAAACATTCTAAAAAGGACTTGAGTTCAAAAATTACAAAAATATTTGCTGAGACTAGGGGGAGTTTGTTGATGAACATATAACATATAAAAGCTAAAGTAGATTTTTATTTCGCTTTTTCATCGAATGAAAAAAAAATCATGAAAACCAGAAAGTAAAGAGTTTACTGGAATTTATTTGTGGAGATGACGACAAATTAGGCAGACACATCTTGTAGAACAGACTCATAAAATGAATTAAGCATTTAACTAATTTGCAGAATGTATTTTGATAAAAACTTCTAAAAAATAGACAATTTTGCCATAAAGTGAATATAGATGAGAACTTCCCTGTGGACCTGGTACAGTACCTACATGTATGTGTCTATACTTTGTTCCATTCTTCTATATGAAATAGCAGATACATTAGACTTTCAACATACTACTAAGACTGAAAGAACTGCTCATAATACAATGATTTAACATTAGTTTTAATATTTAACCATTTAACATTTAGTTTCATAAAAATTAATGAAAAAATAAGGTGAACAAGACAACATTTTCTGAAATGCTACTCTTATCAGATGGATAATGAAACTACCACAATACCTTTCATTTTTGGGATCCCTTGATACCATTACAAAATTTGCATCCATAATCTGTGACCAACAACCATCATCCGCAACCTAAAAAATGACAAAGACAGCTCATGTTTTCTCTACAGATAAATATGCAGCAGCCCTATTTAAGAAATTATCATCATAATATGACAACAAATTTTTTATGGGAATTCTCAAAAATTGACAGTGATATGCAGAACATCTTGAAATCTTCACGGTTTAATCAATTTATGCAGCATTTGCAGTAGAAAACATTAAAATAGTTTGTTCGACATTTACATGTATCCAAGACATGCACAACTGATTGATGTATGGCCGGCCACTCATTGCATACATTGTAACTGACTGAGCCGGCCACTCATTGCATTATTATAGTACTTGCAGTCATTTAGACCTTTGCCGTTAATGGAAACTTGTAACATTACTTGCAAGGAGATTTTATCATTGTTCTTTGATAGCATCTTGTTCTAAAATTAGCCATTTGTATTTCAGATTGCCTTCAGCTTTTTCAGGAGAAGCACAACGCTACGTGACATGTTTGCTTGAGTAGAAAGATTGTACTGTGGTTTGACACTGAATTCAATACAATGGCATACACACAAGTACATTTCATTCAAGCAAATCAAGTTCAGTGGTATTGTGAAAGTTTTTACACTGTGAAGTAAAGACAAAAGTGATCATTTCAATATTAAACAGAATTAACTGAAACACTTTTTTAAATTATTACACCTTAAGCATTTTTTGAATTTATACTATCCTGACTGTAAAAACATCAAAATTCATTACCTGCAAAACATTCATTGTAACTTCCATTGAAGTGGCACCTGCCCATGATACATATCCAGTCACTTTGATGTCTTTGTTTGGTACAATTAATTTGGATTGTAAATCTGCAGTAGAGAATGGGAATCAGGTAAATTACACAACAGAACTGCTGGCATCTACTGGCTTTGAAGTGCAATTCTTATGCCAAGCTAATAAATGTCCAAATTGACAATCTGTACCACAGTGGCTACCTTATCAAATATGACAAGATAAGACATTTATATATTGCCTTATTATCCATCAAGGACATTCTATGGTGTTCTACACTATATCCCATGTGAAGGGACTCTCCATTATATATGTCTTAGGAGATGGCAAAACAAATGAATTTTTGTTGTTATAGAGCCATGAAAGGAATATGTATGCTAAAATCCAAAATTTGAATTGTTAAGAGGGAGATATCATTGTCAACTGATCTATTCTATTGTAAAATTTTCTTTTCACATACAATTACTTGTAATGAATGCTTACAAGACTTAGTGTGGTTATTTTCTGTAGCTTCAGATACATCATTCAAGAAATTTATCCTGCTGATATCTTTGTTAAAAAATGTTCAATGAGTCAAACTCAGACAGTCAGTTTGCCTGAGTGGCACCTCAAATTAACAAAACATGAATACATAGTGTTATCCATTTATCAGTTGAAGCATTGGTATGTGTCTCTGTACATTATTCATTCAAAATGGCTGCTTGGCAACCACACTGGTTGATACTGTTGAATACAAACACCTGATATGAATAACCAGCATGCAATTCATGGTTTCCCTGAGCCAAATAAAGAAGAAAAATACTTATCCTGTACATTTATGACATAAAATTATAGCTTGCAATTCACCACTGTACATAGAGGCAACAAATCTTGATCATAACAGATTTAATGTCAGGAAAACTGTGCAATACTGCTGAATATGGATTGAGGTCAATAAATGCTTTGATTTTATCAAATTCATTTAATGTTTTCTTTTCAAATGGCTGAAGCTACATTAAAATGCAGAGATATCCATCCAGCTCTTGTTGTGTAAGTTTGAACTTTGCCACAAGCGTGGTCCTGCATGTGCAGTACTAAGTATTCCAAACACAGATGTTAGGTCTGGCAGGTGAGAATGAATTAAACCATGGCCACTTTGTTATTCTTGGAAAGTTTACCAGTTTTTTCAATGATTTCCTTCCTATGAATGACAACGATACTGAATAATTGTCTATGTTCAACGCAACTTTCTACAGGCAGATAAATCATGCCAAGCAGCGTATTAATTCACAATTGAATTAAGAGTATATTGTAATATTATTTAAGGGTTAGTAGCTGAACTTTCAATGATTTTCCATAATAGTTTGTATGTTATTATTAACAGCAAGTTCTTCCTTTATTTCCAAAATCAAGTTGAAACATCCATCAGTAAGCTTGTTAACAAAGTGAGAATATGTATAGTACACACTGTAATTGTTAACCCCTTGACTACCAAGGCCAATGTATTCCTATATACCAGGCCCCTTATGTAAATATTGATAAAATCTTGGGTGTGGTCATTGCATGAACACTGCTTAGAGTAAAAATTAAGTAAGTACCAATAAACCATATATTTTCTGAATCAGTATGAAATTTTCAACTTTTTCATACATAAGTTTTGTATTTCCAGGTCACGTGACTGATCACATGACACATCACGTGACCAGAGTTTGCAAAGAATATGAATATTTGAAGCATCAGGATGTGTTTTGAACCCATGAAATGACGCAAATTTGAATACAATTGCAATTTTCATGGCATTGTCTTTACACATATGTAATATTAACTACCCTTTACTTTATTTATAGATGTACCTATCTAAGATTTTTCTCAAAAAAGGCAGAGTAAATGAACCGCAAACATCAGCATCTGACATGATTCTGTATTTGAAAATCAACACATTTTATATTTGTAAACACCTGCCTTATGTCTTTCTTGCAGAAACAATCATTTAAAATGGTTATAATTTATCGAAAAATAATTCACAATATTTAAAAATACATTTTGGGGAACAACATATCACATGACCAAACACATGACCAGTCATGTGACCAGTCATATTGATAATATGGCTGCTATAAAATTTCACTGGCTTATTGTAAAAATTGTATTACCTTTAGTTTCATTCACGAATATTGCTGTTAACAGAACATATTTACATATAAATCATTTGTTTTCCATAAATAAACATTTCACTTCATTAAAAAAACTAACCGTAAACATCTTCGCGATCGTCCGTACTTCTAAAAACTGTAAACAATCAGTGCGACGCTTCTGTGATCAGTCTGACCTTTTAGGGTCGAGGTCATGGGTCACGACATTTGCTTCCGGATTTTGGCCATACTCGGACGTACGGGGGCGCAATCACATTCAGACCAGATCGGAATACATCAATCTTAGTTGCGCTGCGTGCCGACGCCGAAATTACGGGATTTTTAGCGACAAAAATGAAGCAAATACGCCTATTTAACTGTGCCGGATATTTCCGGCACTCAAGGTATATGGTAATTCAATATCGCGCCGGATATATCCGGCGCCATAGGTAGTCAAGGGGTTAACATTTGATTTCTAGTCCAGAGTTGAATTCACTTATCAACATAATAATGCAGTGTATACTTGCACAAGCTGAGTTGACAAGCTAAATACTACTCCATATAGTTGGAGACATAAATAAAACAGGTGTGATTGGAGACCAGGTACAGAGTAAGGAGTTGGCACTCATGTTAATATTCCCGCCATTGTCCATAGTGTACATGTTCTCTACATATTTTAGGTAATCTAATACTGGTATACTTCCTACAATCCAATGTCATTACTAAGTACTGTAAAAATAGTAGGCCTGGTGGTAAATCGTTTTCAAAAATAACAATGGATGTATGTCAGCAATGTAACTTGAAAATGCCAAGCATTACATTGACCAATGGCAATTGTTAGATCATGATTAGATAGAGTAACAGAAGGTGCCTGGTACAAAACAAATAATTGTTACTGCCATAGGTGGCGCACTACAACTCAATTTTGAATTCTTCTCAGAGTTGGGGCACATTTGGTTTCAATCTGTTAATTCCTGGGAGAGTTGGCTTGTTTCGAAACAGTAGCACACAGTCAGCATCAAATGTAGCTGCTATGAGTAATCTGAAATTATAATTTTCAATTAAATGTGCTTCTGTCTTTGGAACAGAGAGATTCTCTTGCAAGCAAAGCCATTGTCCAGTAGGATTTTTGCTGGATGACAACTTTGATTTCACGTAATCAATGACAGTTAGTAGTTAAAATGCGCACAGGTGCCTCCATGTTAACACTGGAATTGCTCTTTTTTCAATCTTGTAGGCATAGAGATTATATTACATTTCAAATACATTGCACACACGTTATCAATTGTAAGTTACATTACCTATTCTGTCAACAAGTGCTGTGACAATGACAATTGGTGGTTTACGCCATTCCTCTCTCTTGTTATGTTGATAGCAAGTCCACACTGTAAAAATATAAACCAGTACAACAACTCTTATCATTTCCACTTATTCATTGTTTTTTAATTATTTCAAATTATATAGCCATCAGACCATCAACCCTGAAATAAGAGGGTCTATCATATGACTTCTCTTTGTTTCATTTCAACTTTTTAGACATTTCTGGTATGAAATTCCTGTATAACCTAAAATTTTACTTTGGATTCTGTTATTTTATGTGTATTTTATACCTATAGAAATCCACCATATTGAAAATATGGCCAACCACCTTAGATTTTGACTTACTCAGGTAGCAACTTTGTATTTAAGGTCCCAAGAATTTATGAAGGTTTTAGCAGTGAAATTGTCAAAAAGAATTCTCCAGTATGGGACTGTTTACTGATGCAATACACCATCATGTTTTAGGTGGGAGGTGGTCAATATGATGATGGACCTGCTAATATTTTTTGCCTGCCTTAATGTGAGAATAGTTTAGATTGTTTTTGATTTGAATATCATATTACATGCAGCTTCTGGAATTGAAAATTGCTTATATAAAAGGCAACAAGGCTACTTTCACACCTTTAAGACATTTTTAGTTTGGTCTGGACAACCTCCTTCTCACAATATAATTGTCCATCTCTTCATAAACCTGACCATCAAGTAATAAAACCATAAGTGAATAGCAACCTTTGAAGTTTTACAAACAACATATACATATAAATCTGACAATGCTGAGTTACTTTCTTTTAACCTGTCCTTCATGATGATTGCTATATCCCTTCAAATGCATGAACATCATAGAAGGAATGACTCTACGAAACATTACTCAAACTGGAGTTCTCTCTAAAAGCCAACTCACTCAGATCCACACAACTCTCACCACACGGACACTATTAGTTTTTTATCATAACCAGTGGTAACTTAGTTTTAGTCAAGGCTAAGGTAAAAGTATAACTTTCATGGTCCTACGCCCCTATGTGATATGGCCATGATGATCAAAAGCAATACAAATTCACTACATTTTTATCTGCATTGAACCAGTTCAAGGTACGTAAATATGGAAATAACATCAACAGGCTTTTATTAATATTTAAGTAAGTAAATAAA
Organism: Ptychodera flava; assembly: GCA_001465055.1. Lineage (NCBI taxonomy): Eukaryota > Metazoa > Hemichordata > Enteropneusta > Ptychoderidae > Ptychodera > Ptychodera flava. The sequence goes on from LD343355.1 coordinate 17,394, forward strand.
TAAGTATTGTGCAATTTTTATCATCATTTGCACAAAACTGATAGCAGTCAGCCCTATGAGCTTTTAAATTAAATTTAAAGCTGTACGTAGGAATAGCATTTTATGAAACTATTTTGACCAAAAATTTAGAAAATTTCTCTAAAAATTTACATGGACAAACTTCTTGACGATTTTTCACATGTCAAAATTAAGTCATCCCTTGGAACCTAATGATAACCTTTGAAAACTTGTTAATTAAATAACCAAAATCATACCCATCCAGAACATTTCAGGAGAACTTTATGTTTTGTCATGGACAAGAAATTCATGTTAAAACACTTACCAGCAAATGTATCTAAATTTTCTAGAAGTCTTCCAAATCTAACTAAATTGTGGATAGTTATGAACTTTGCCCTTAGTTTCACATTACTTCCCAGTGGTATAATACCCTCTTGGTAACTATCTTTCATGTGTTTGACAGGAAGATCTGTTTGAGACTGTGGTGGTTTCAGTAAATCAAAGCCATCATCCCCTTCCCTGAAAACAAATAATAAATCAAGTTGGATGATGTATGTACACTCTACACAAAGATATCAAAAGTCACTCAGTGTGTAGACTATCAACTTCTTTGAATTTTCAACTTAAAGTAATCCTGGCCTGATATATGCATCTGTTGGTTTGCTTCAAAAAGAGTACATACTAAAATTGTTGTGAGTAGTATGGCCGTAATGACATTTATTTTGTGAGCTTGACTCAGAAAGACATCTGTAGTAGTTTTTATTTGATCAATACTGTACAATGGAGAATCCAAGCTTACTCCACTTTGACTGTATTTTTACCAATCAAGTTTACAGTGCTGCTTTTCCATGGCAAGAAGGCAATGTTGACTTTGCTTCATGTGTTTCAATCTTTCAATCCTATTGACACTGTCCTCCATCTGTGTGTCACGGTTGAATAAATAATGTCAGGAACACTTTCACCAACTCAAGAATCAAGATAATAGCCACAGAACTGTGCTACATGTTTTTGAGCTGGTCTCAAGGTACTATTTGATGATGTAAACATTAAAACAATTCAAGAAAATGCAAATGTACGGTAAAATTATCATCATATATAAACATAAATGTTTACCTCCAGGGTTCTTTTCTTCCAACCAATTCTTCTAACTTTTTTCTAACTGAAGATTTAAGAAGCAAGAGATTTTATTGGGCTAAGAATTTCATTAGTCAATGGACAATCACAAGAAACACTATATAAAAATCTTTAACTTCTGATGGCCAGTTAAACATGAATTTATGGGCTCAATTACATTTCTTTCATGATAACTTAAAACAACCTTTGGATCACTTGAATTTGTACGGTATATTATTGAATGAATACTAGCATCTTACAGGGACCTACAGTCTTTCAAATGTGGGATATAAGATGATCAATGTTACACTTCTTGTTGCTTGTACTGCAATAGAAGCAAGAAAACTTCGGGTCTGCACACACTCAACGAATTCATTTTATGTGTGTGATTTTGTACCAAACAGAGACTTCATTCAGGTTGTTTTGAACTGCTATCATCATAAAGCTATGAGAGCAAGATTTACTTGGTATGGTCAGACATCCTTGTCCTCATGTATAAGATGAGTCATTGATAGTATCAATCACCCAAATTTTAAAACAAATCAAAGAGTAACTCACTTTCATATAGTGTTGGTAGTCTATCAACAAAAGCACTACTACAAATACTATGTGTTTGGAAAAGCCAACAAGTATTTTTTCTCAATAAAATCTGTGAGAAGTATCTGTAAAGAAAGAGAGAACGATAATCAATGATATGGACACTAATTGTCAGTTACTGGCTGCTTCTGAAATCAACTGATCACCCATTATGAAAGGGCATTGGATTCACCATTGAAATTCAAATGATTTGTATGGTGTAAATAGTAATGTTGGTGAAAGTTCTCTCGAATAAAATGTCATGCGTTCTCCTGCAGGGAAACACATTTGTTTTTAGTACAAGTAAGAGCAACAAAAAGTGCATACACAGTTCAACATAGCCTGTGATCAACATTCAACAATTACATTTCAGGGGAGTGGGAGATTTTGGAGCAAAACTTAATTAAGTTTTCGTCAGACATTGTGATATAATTTGGACAGCAGAGTTGCAATGATCTTGAGGTATGACATAACTGTATTATCATGGAGGTACATACATGAGCCAGTCCGGAGGACATAACTCTATTATTAATATATTCTCCCTTGCAGTTGCTATTCATCATACAGTTGTATGAATAAGAGTTTATGAAGCTCCCAGTGCAAGTATCCGGGCTAACTTTGCCCTTGAACTTGAACTTGAAGTCAACATTGTTGCGTACGATTCTACGAAGTTGTCTGCTAGCCATGTATGCAATATAACAGATGAATTCATTCATTAGTGACCATGCCACAATCAAGACTGTCGTTGCAGTAGTGTGAAGGCAAAGCAACAAGGACAATATCCATTTCTGGATCTCAATCTCAATCCTGCGATCAAAATCAAACGGATCATCCTGCAAGTTAGCTTACCTTGTGATTGTCGCCATGTTGATTTCTCTGAGATTAAGGTTAAAGGTCATCGAAACCTTTTTAGGTACAAGCCATTCTTAACAACGGGGAGGAGAGAAAATGGGGGACACGAAAACAAACAGGATGTTCAAGCATGGCAAGGGAGGAGGGCCTTGAAAATTCCAAAATACCAAAAGGGAGGCCTCCAACTTTTGACCCAATGCAAATCACATAGATAAATCACTCTGAACAGGACAGAAGAAATCTTTCATAGACCAGTTTTCTGAGCCTATCAGTAACTCCAGAGGACGCTCTGCAATGATGATATCTTTTCGGACATTTTATAGCTGCTGATGTGCAGCGTTGAGAGATAAGATCTGACCCAATTGGGTAGCTGAATCTTACCAATATAATGAAAACAATGCAAATAGACTTCCTAAGTGGCTGTGAATAGTGAAAATGGACATCAGCAGAGCTGTTTCTCTGATTGGTACATTGTCACTATTCACAGCGACTTAGGGAGTCTATCTGTATTGTTTTAATTATATTGATAAGATTCAGCTTATTCAATGCTGCACATTAGCCCACATTTAGGGTCAGAACTTCTATCTGCCAGTGCCCTGCCAGCTGTACTGCACTCGGAGCTCCGAACAAGTCCGCGCGCATTTGTGATCACTGTTTGAGTGTGGTTGAGTGGAATTTTCAGAGTTTTCACCCCAAAATTGCCGGTATGGTATGCTCAAGTCACCTGTGGTCTATTCCGCTCTGCGTCTTCATGTATCACAGTAAGTGAGGCTACCCACAATTCCCCTGGCTTTGTTCACTCAGACATTTTTTGCTAAAGGCTTTTTCAATTTTATCAGTTTCTTAACAATTTTTAACTTACAATTTAAGTTCAGGATTATTTGTTAAAACTATGTTCCAAAATTATTGATTATCTTTAAAATTCAAGAGTAAATTGAATAAGAAGTCGATGTTTAGAGGTGCTAAATATTGCATACTTTTCAAGATAAAGTTATCAGCAACTAAGGTGGTCTCATCATACCACCTGTCAGACATGCAAATTTCCTTTGTTACGAACATTAAAAACAATCAATACCCTTTCTTTTGCCAACACAGATGCAACTTATTTCCTTAGTTTCCTTGAAAATATTGTGTATGGCTGTCAAAAATCTATGTCGACAAAATTACAAAATTGCTATCTCCTCCGCGGAAAAGGGGTTGATCTTTTCATTATTCACAGTGTCAAATCAGAAAATTATGATTATCAGAACTATGTTGCCAGAATTTTGAAATATGGACCGAGTTGTTCTGTGTACAGAGGAAATTTGCTTCAGTTCAGTGAGTGATCTCCGTGTGTACAGATCACGGAGAATTGTGGGTAGCCTCACTTACTGTGTGTATGCGCCCCAATATAGACGCTAGACGTGTGTACATATGCCTGAGAAGATCTTCCCTCTCAGGCATATGTATACCACAGGTGCTCCTTAGCTGTGTAGTCTGCTAAATAGCAGACTATCTATCGATCTATCGATCCCGTAGTCGATATGTCCGCCACTGGTTGCAGTGGCGGGCATATCGACTACGGAATCGATAGATCGAGCCGAAAATCGATTTATTTAGCACATAGCAGACTACCCAGCTAAGGAGCACCTGTGATGTATACACATCTATGGGGCGCATACATATAGACGCAGAGCGAAATAGACCACAGATGATTGTGGCTCAAATATGTCAGCTTTAGATACAAGTGGAAACAAATATTTCAATCACAGGCATTCGACTCAATGCACTGCTGCAGCACAGTACTGTAAATTTCCCATAATTCATTGCGATTTGTATCCTAAGAGATTCCCCAGAGAACATTCTCGCTTGCCAGAGCAATGATTTCCGCTCCGCTGACCTATGCAAAAATCAAAATCTCTTGACGGGTAGCGCTGAGCTGTTGCCGTAAAGAGGCGTGTGGTTTACGACGATGCCAGAGAAGTCTACCAGGTCTCCCATGTGTAGACAAATTCATAGACTAGTTGTAAAAATTCTGAAGACGTACTTTTAAGAACACCATTCTTCTCAAATTCTCATTTTAAATGATTTGGAAAATTAAGCAAGATTGAGAGAGGAGATAGCATTTTTGTAAAATTTTCCACTGATTGTGTCCATACAGAATAATGTGGTGGAAAGTAGGGAGACCAGTTGCACCTGTTTTTTGAAACAAAAGGATATTGATTTTTTCCAATTGAAATGACAAAAGAAATTTGCATTCTGAGTTTTCTCAGAGAATGACCCCTTCAGTTCGTCATAACTTGCTGCCTAAAAAGTATGGCATTTGTAGTACCTACAGAACATGACTTCCATGGTTGTTTAATGGTTATTTTGAAACTTTTGCTTAAATTTCTAAACGTACTTTTACTTGATATTATTTATCAATTATTCTGATGCTGCACATATTAGTGCTTACATGCAGAACCGAAAAAGTTTTTAGAAAAGTAACCTTCATGGATACAAATCAAAGAGAATTGTGGGTAATTTATTGTACTGTGTGCTGCAACCAGTAACAAAATTCTGGTTAGGGAGCATTCTTTTTACGGGGAGGGGGGGGTGTCGGTGGAATTTGAGCGACAAATGAAAATGTAAAAAGCGACCCCCCCCTCCAAATCAAATTTCTAAAATTTGACCCCCCCCCCTCAATTCATCAATTGTAAAATGTGACCTCCCCCCCAATGAAAAAAAAATTCATCAGATTTGATTCATTAACCCTTCACACCCTGTGGCCCCGGGCTGAAAAAGTTTCCTCACATACTAGAGAATCAACATTTTTGGTGAAATTCCAAAATCAAATTTTTTGCACACACATGAACTTGTAATCGCTCTAGGCTAATCAAGTACACTAATATCAATAATCAAGAGTACATAAATACAGAGATTTACCTAGTTTTATATTGGAAAAAAATTATTCAGTTTCCTCATAGACAAGATAGTGAATCAACATTTCGGTGACATTCCAAAATCAAATTTCTTGCACAAACATCCACTTGTAACCACCCTAGTCTAATCAAGTACATTAATATCAATAATCAAGCTTACATAAATACACAGATTTAACTAGTTTTGCATTGGAAAAAAATTATTCATAGTTTCCTCTGACAAGATAGTGAATAAACAATTGGTGAAATTCCAAAATCAAATTTCTTGCTCACACATGTGCACTGGTAACTACCCTAGTACTAATGTACCCTAGTACATTAATATCAATAATCAAATGTCTATAAATATAGTTTTGTATTTAAAAGAAATTATTCATAGCTTCTCATAGACTGTGTATTTTCTATTTTGCCTGGGAGTTCTTGTGTGTTATCACTGTATACTTAGGAAGTCCAAGATGGGAACATTCCAGAGAGTGTTTTACGTTGCATGCTGCACTGGAAGGTTTGAGTGTCAGCGTGTGCTTTTTAAGTCAAATATTTCTCTATTTTGAGTTTTACTCAAGTCAGCAGATATGTAAAGAAACCGGTGAGTGGCAGAGATCGAACTTTATGCGGATTGGACTGTTTATTTAAACCCTACGCCATCCTCTATGTAACAAATGACAATGAACACTGCATTGATATGAACTGAACTGAACTGAATTGAAGTAGTTTGCATTAGAGCGCCCTGTACATTAACCTTGAAAGACAAGATCATTATTATCTTTAGTCGATCGAAGGAACATTGCTCACACAAGTGAAACTTTGAAAGCTGTGCCGTATGCAATATACGCACTCTACGCTGAGATGGTATCACCACAAGTTGGAAGCTGATCTTTCTGCAGCAAATTGTGTGTAAACTGCGAACTTTATTCCGTTTATGAGTTCAGTCAGATGTCTGAGATTGTCATGAGAACATTATTTATGATTGTTACACTGAACTTTTGTTGATGCGCGGAGTTAGTAGAGGAAGACTTCAGATTAGTTCGGCATGTCCCCGAAGAGCCGACTGGAAGTAAACAAAGATCTAAGATGGCTGCGCCCGTGGTGGCTGAACTGGACGCTGCTTAGCAGTGAATTGCGTGTGTTGTCGCCGACTTTCATTTGCGGACATTACACCGGACTTACAATTGTGCTCATCATCGAACATTAGTTAAAGTCGCGTGGTCAAGTCTGAGGTACCTCTGCGGTAACGTTAAGTTTTCCATAGAAATTGTTAAGCATTTAGAAAGGGTTTGAACAGAGTTTTT
>LD343355.1:47869-59642 GCA_001465055.1 Ptychodera flava
GGGGGGGAGCGATAGAATCCCCCAAAAAAGATTCTCAGATTTTTTCAAATGACCCTCCTTACAAACTCACAAGGTGTTAATGTTCAAATTTCCCCTTCTGACTTGCTATAATTTGAAATTACCCCTAAAAGGGCTTGAACAGAAATTACAGGTGAATTGCAATATTTTTGCGCAGCGTGTGTGTACAAAATTTTGATAATTTTGATATTTGGATTTAATTGATAATCAGCTGTTGATAATGTTGATTCCACTATACATGGTAGTCTATGAGAAAACTATGTAATACTTTTTCAATACAAAACTATATCTATGCATTCATAGATATTTGACAAATTGACATAGAAGTACTTAATATTGGAATAGGGTTGTTACAACTGGTCTATGGACATAAAATTTGACTTTAGAATTTCACCAAAAATGTTCATCCACTATAAGTGGGAGTCTATGATAATATTGTGAATAATTTTTTTCCAATGAAAAACTTGCTATACTTGTGCATATACAGAGACATTGAATAATTAACATAATTGTACTTGATTAGAATATGATGGTTAAAGGTGCATATTATTTGTACAAGAAATCTGATTTTGGAATTTCACTGAAAATGTACATCCACTGTGCATGGGAGTCTATGATTTTTTTTCAAATACAAAAATAGGTAAATCTGTGTATTTATATACTCTTGATTATTAATATTAATGTACTTGATTAGACTAGGGTGGTTACAAATTTATATGTGTGCAAAAAAATTAGATTTTAGAATTTGACTAAAATGTTGATCCACCATACATGGTAGTCTATGGGGAAATTATGAATAATTTTTTTCCAATTCAAAACTATCTAAATCCGTGTATTTATGGACATTTGATAATTCTTTTAAAGTACTTAGTTAGACTAGGATGGTTAAAGGTTAATATGTGTGCAAGAAATTGGATTTTGGAATTTCACCAAAGCATTGATTCACTTTATATTGGAGTCTCTGAAAAAACTATGAATAATTTGTTTTACAATGCTAGACTAAATTAATTTGTGCTTTTATAGGTGTTTGATAATTGACACAAACATACTTGATTCAAATAGGATATTTGAAAATTCAGATGTTGACAACAATTATGATATTGGAATTTCACCTAAAAGTATAATTTCACTTTTCATGGCACTTGTAGTCTACAGGTAACTGTTAAATAATTTTCCTGACAAAACTCGCTATACCTCTAATATGTAAGTAATAGGAATTGTTCATTGCCCTCAGTGAGCTGGATTTACGATAAGACAAGCCTCAAAGTTGCCTAGTCAAGATGTTCATGTGACAAATAATTATACTTTTGTTCACATTTACAGTTAAATGACTTCAGAGATTGAACTCATGCAGCGAATCATTTTCATCTCTCAGAATATTTCCAGGGTTCTCCACGGGGGTTTTTTGAGGGGTGGCCCGCCCCTCTGTTTTTGGTGATCGCCCCTCAAGCTAATGTGCCGCCCCTGCAATTGGAAACGTCGCCCCTTTATTTTTGATGGAAATGAAGCTCGTAGTTCATTATTAGCAAGCAACTTGCGTACTTGCCATGATTAAAATGTACATGGTAGGTCATTCACACTTCGTAATCTTCACAGTGACACTTGGTCATGGCAAAAGGACATCGTTTTACACCTTTTTTTTGAAGGGGAGTTTGTCAAAGTACCGATCTGATCAAACATGTGTATCCAAAAAATCATTGCTTATGTCCTCTTCTGCTACGCGCACACTTGGGGACTCCGCAAAGAAAATAATGACTTCAAAGTGGGTGCGGCAATGGTATTTAACTTATATTTGCTAAAACAAACAAGTAGGAAGATGAGATACATTTTCTTTTTCATTGCAAAGGCTATACAGACATTAGACATGATTTTTTCAGTAAACTAAACATTTGTAAAAACGCATTCAGAGGCACACAAGACCTTGTAAGCATCTTTTCAAGGACAGAGAAAGCATCACTACGTGAATTGGGAAAATACATACATGTTTTAAATTTAGACAAGACAAAATGAAAAAGACAAAGTAAACTATTTATGAACCTTTAATATGTTGACCTCATGTATAGATATTTATATATATATATATATATATATATATATATTATATATACTCTTTCATTGTTGTTTTTGCAAAACCTTTATTGTACTTTATGATCAAGATCCCAACTGGGATACCATTTCAATAAAGGCTTACTTTACTTTACTTTACTATAAAGCCATGATCCCACTTGCTATCAATCATTCCTAATTGAAATTCGTTATTCAGAAATTTTCTGAACACTGAAACTGCTTTTTAAAGATGGATACTTATGAAAATTAAGTCACCCCCCTCTCCTCTGAGCTATTTGAAAAATACATGAAACCCCCCCCCCCCTCTTTGCAGTTTTCGAGTTTAAGGTACCCCCCTGGATTGTGTCGGCCCACCCCGGCCGTAATAACTGAACGCTCCCTAAATACCCAGGCAAACCTTAAACAACAGTATGCAGTGTGCAGTACTGCAGCAAAGTCCCAACATGGATTGGAGCAAAGGACTCCCAACTAGCGGCAGTGCAATCGCTCGAGGTTTTGCCTTGGTATTTTGGTAGGACGGCAAATTCGGTCCGGGTCTGGTTTTTGCATGCCGTCCGACCCAAATACCAAGGCAAAACCTTGCTGCGGATACGTAGCCCTACTACTCCCTTTGCTGGTTGTGTTGGGGGAGTGGGGAAAGCAAAGGGAGTGGTAGGGCTACGGATCCGCAGCAAGGCAAAACCTAGCTGCAGACGCAGTCAATATTTGCTTACAGGCTGTGTAGCCTACAGCCTGGCGACAATCGAATCGCCCGTGGTGCGGAGTCTTTTGCTCCATCCAGTCAAGGACGTTTGAGATCGAGGAAAGGGGAATGTGCATGAGATTGCTTTCCGACGCGACTTACGTCATACCTTTACGGTTCGCACAAAATGAAGAAGATGTAGCTTCCAAAACTTCAGGATCAGGAGTGTGTCATGGAGTTGTCTGCACTCGTTTGACCTCTGAGCATTACTTCCGGGGTACCAGAGGGGGTACCAGAGTTCGACGTCCCGACGCAGCCGAAGTTGATGATCGTACTCTGATATTTTCATACAGGGGGTGCACCTCCCAAGTCGAAAACTGCTAATGTATGGTCCAAAAATATGACCTATTGTTTCACAGGCTCTTGAGTCAATGCAGGCGAACCGCTAGCCGCCACTGATACAATAAAAATCAGTGGCGGCTAGCGGTTCGCCTGCATTGACTCAAGAGCCTGTGGTTTCATGGAGGAATAAATGGTTCGTGGTAGCCAAGTTGCAGGTAAAAACAACGTTATGATACATCGTGGCATCGATGTTTTAGGACGAGTTGACGGAACTATACTTTAGTGAAGTGCAGGTTTCAGTACGAGGTGGTACTTGGGGCGAAGTGGCGTTGGACGAGGAAACACTTGGGACGAGGTGGTTTTGGTGCGAAATGGTTTTGGGACGAAGTTGTGTGGGGCGAAGTGGTTTTGGTGCGAAGTGTCTGGGCCCCATGAGGGCGCACTTATACGCCGGCGACGCGGGTCAACAAGGTCACGACGCCACTTGTTTGTTGGGTCATTCAGTGTTCATGTCGGCCTCAGCTGAAGACTAAATCTCTGCCATTCATGATCAAATCGACATTTCTTAGAAGAGGACCATCGCGGAGTTTGTGTTTCATATACAGGCACAATCTTCACGGTACCTTCTGTGAGCTCGATAAGCAGAGAGCTCTGGGCCCTGTTGCTACTGTGCTAGTCTGCTACTCTACTGTCTACATGCATCCACCAGATGCAGTGTAATTGTCATAGGGTGCACACAAGTGAATCGGATTCAGCAAGTGAGTACCATGCATACCCATCGACTTAGAACGATACTCCATGCTGTTCCTGTTTACATTGCAATGTCATATTTCAAGACTATATCAAGTGCTGTTTTATATAATGTAGTTTTAAAGGGAAACCGTCGTAGGAACTGCGCCTGTGCGAGTTTCTTGTTTACAAACAATGTACTTCGTGCACGATATCTAGATGCACTTCATCATCATAGCTGCAACATTTAAATTATACGATGTAGATTATGTCAGACATGTTTTACCATTGTACCTTGGATACGGTATTACAGTGTTTATATTGGTCGTATGGTACACATATGACCTTTGAGCGCAGTTCCGAGGACTGTATTCCTTTAAAGCCGCAATCCCAGGTTCCCACATTAGTGGAGTTCTCTTCCCAGTCAATCACTTGGCCAGTATAACATTAATTACACAAAGTGATCTCAATCTTTTGTCACCTTTTGCTAATCCCGCAAACAGAATTTATACCAGTGTTTGATTGACGGTCGGTTCAATCGCCAACGGTCATTGATTCCCCACCACCAACGCTCGAATTTCATAAAAAAATGTCTTCCAATCGCGTTAGCTTTTGAATATAACCACAGAGTTCGATCGGCAGCAGCTTCGTGCTGACCGCTTTGCAGTCTATCTGCGTTTTTGTGGTCAAAGAAAACTAAAAAGTGGCATTTTCTGGAGCGTGTGCCGGCGTGTTGCCTTTTTGGTGTCCACTTACACAATGAACGCTGCAATAGCTTGGTGCCTTTTAAAGGGAGGCTCCGCCTTTAAAGCTGCACTTTTCAATCCCAGGTTCTCACATTAGTGGAGTTCTCCTCCCAGTCAAACACTTGGCCAGTACGATCTTTGAATTGCAGTATAGCTAAGCTTTCTGGAGCAACAGCTGTTGCCACATTGGTACAGCCTATCAGACAATAATATCTACTAGCTCTGAATGGCAGTGCTGTATGTAACCAGCTGTAGGCCTCCCATCAACAGTAACAAACAGCCCTGCCTCACAGAACTAAATATATGTACAGTCCAATCATGTTCCACTGGAACTTCCAGTAACCATATGCCAACTGTGTGCTTCAGTACAATCCCTGGATTATAACTTGATGGTTCTGATTTTGGCAAAGATCCGTTCCTCATGATCGGACAGAGGTTATGATTTTTACAGCTGAGGTTTAGATTTTATATGTTTATTTATAGTTACGTGAATATGAATTTTTCCAATCCTTCTTGTTGCACTTTTCCTGTTGGTAGCTGGACTACGTTGGTGACATGTCATTTCATGTGACACATTTTTCCAGTACACCACACATTTTCCTGGTCCACACAACCGGAAAATGCAATACTTTATCATGTATTCCACAGCACAACAATCCTCCCTATTTACCTCTTGTATATTCTATCCATCATTGCATCAACTTTTGTGCAACTTGACTTCTTAGACTACTGTAAATTGGATTCCCCAGACAGGAAAAATGGAGATGAACAGCAGTGAACTGTGTCGTGATTTAATAGGCCCTTAGAGCTCAAAGTGATTTGATGTGATCTTATCTGATCATCAATGTGATTCTTCATTCTCCAACTCTCACAGTAGGCTTACCAAAATCTATATGTATCACAAAATTTGAAAGCCACAATGGAGTCAGTCCAGAATCATTCCAAAAACTATATTACATGCAAAACAGGTTACAATATTTACAAACAACTTGTATTGCAGGGCTCGAAATTAGCAGTAGTCTGGCATCAAATGACTACCAATTTCTCTTTGCAAACTGGTAGTCACAATTGACTACCAGTATTGAGCTGATCATTATCCGTTGTGACAGGCAGAAAAGAGTACTGACCTAGTTGATACTGTAATTCAAACCGGTCCATGGCATCACAGACGGAAATTTTGTAGCAAACTTCACAAACTGTTCTACAATTGGTAAATGATTTTGCAATGTTTATGTAAATATATATGTTTTTCTCAATCTCATTTCATCAAAATTCTTTTCAACATGGTTGCGTCAGTCATGTATGTACAACACGTAGCTCTTTCATGTGTTGATTTTTTTTCAAACATGTGAATGTTCATGTTTTGCAGCAACCTATTTTCTATCATTTGTTTTAATACTTCTGGAATTGAAAAAGTGACAAGTTACTGCAGCTATAAAAATACACTCAAACTTTATTGAATATCATGACATGTTAAAATGTATTTTATTTTATAAACAAATGTTGACAACCAAGTTTACTCACCAGACGACCAATTTTTGAAGTTGGTAGTCACAGCTGACTACTAAGCAAAAATGTTAATTACGAGCCCTGTAACGGAACCCCTTTGGTTCACATCACACGCAAACACTATATATCAATAAACAATGAGGTATACTTTGCCAAATCAGATAAACAGGAACTGTATAAAAAAAGTGACTGGGTAAACACATATTAGGTTAGAGGGGTTTGAAGATGGTCATAAACAGAGCAATGACTCTATCAGAAAGTACAGATCCTTGAAAGATAGTGTTACAAATACTTAGCCAATCAAAATTACTGATACGCCTCACAAGAAAACAAAGAAAAAAAAAGACATGCTCAAATAATGAGATCCCAAAAGTGTAAATGACTGCTTACTTCAAGTACTTTTAAAAAAATGTACAGCAATACAAAGGCTTTTGTAAAACACGTTTGAATGTAAATTAATTATCTGTAATTTAAATGTATTTCTAATGTAATAATCATGGACTTTACAGGGGTGTTGTCATTTTGTAACTTTTTTCATACATCATCACACTGTATTGCATAGGACCAAAGTCACTCTTTTTGACCTCTTTCCTGAAAATTGTTTAATGCTTTTCAGTAGAAGCTGGCAGACAAACAAATTGGAATAAATTCCATGGCTGGCAAGGTCATTTCTCAGGCTGTAAAATCTCAAAGTTGCAAACAAATGATAAACGGATTAAGAAAATAACTGACTCTGACTGTTGGTCCATTAATATCATTTACAGAAATGTAATACTTTGCAAACAACGCAATCAAAGTGCAGATTTGCCATTCTTGCATGTTCTTTGATCTGCAATCTCATGCAAACTGAGAGCTTTTTTTACCAGGTACAAAATGTATTGTCATTGTTTGATTGACTCAAACACTGATAATGCAAAAAATTTATAAAAAGTATTTATACCAATAGTGCAAAATAAATCGGAACACCTTTCAGATATCACCATTGTACACATCAATTTCTTCCTTTGGCAGTGTCTTATGTTATTCTCTATCAGTCTTACTCAGTGAAGAAATTGAAAACACCTCTCAGATTGCACCATTGCACACATCAATTTCTCAAAATTTTCCATGCAAGAGAGTGGATATCCCCCTCTTGCTCTCTCCCCCTCAGCCTCTTGCGTTCCCCCCCTATACTTTCAAATTCTCCCCTGTCAGAACCCTGTGTTTGTGCTGTGTGACTTCTTGGAAAATACTGAAATATTGGCAAATGTACACAATTACTCTCCTTGCTGTGAAATAGTCTAGGGTCTTTACTGTAAGATGAAGTACAGTGTACATTCTCACCATGCATGGCTGAGTATACACTTTTATATGTATGCAAGCTTTTCTAAAGAAATCTTTATTGGCAGTGTCTTTCATATTGATTATTTTGTCAATGGAAAATGCTATCAATAATATTCATATCTTTGGATTTCATATCTTTGAAGATTTTTAATCTGAGAACAACTTTCAGTTGAATGTTACTGCCATATAGTAATTCCTTCAGTATTTGAAAAAAACATATCCCAATAGATTGCTGACAAGCAATTCTCATGACATGTTGAAAAACTTAATTAGCTCACACTGTTACCTTCAAGCTCTAGTATTTTGATATTTTGGTCATGAAATTTTGCTTTTACGAAATGGCTGATCCTATGTCTGTAATAAGTGGTTAATATATGAACTGGGTTCCATCAGTCAGGGTTGAACAACTCATTTTTCCTGCCAGAGAAATCATCAGAACAGCTGTTGCAGTTCTTGGATTATTTAATTCTCAGCTGGTATTATCTGATATACTGACTCCAGTGTTTGCACACTGCTATGATGTTACCATCGTTAATACATATAGCTTCATGTTGACCAATATATGACACATTATGGGAATTATTCAATACCAGAACCAATGAGGTCTTTATTGTTATCTTGTTTGAAATAACTTTACTTGAACCAAGTTCTAAAATTACTTGTCATCTGTCAGTATTATCATAGTCCAGTATGTAGAAAGTTAATATGCTATTGAAAATTACTAGACACAATGCAACAAACAGTTCTGAAAAAAATACTTGCAGTGATACAAATTTTCCTTCAAACACACATTAACAAATCTCTAAAATAGTGTTTTTTGGTTTTTTTTTCATTTGGCAGGTCATACCATCGTAGGCTGCAGGTAACATTCTGATGAAGAAGTTCCAATGATCATGAAGGTATTTGCATCCAGGAAAATCAGATTCATATTTTTAGTAATTTTACTCGTAGGAATATTTTTGTGTGTTCTTAATCTGTATGGAGTTGATATCACACTGCAGAAAGATTGGAGGAAATGCTCTTGTGTTGGGCAGCCATCTTGTTTGTGTGATACTGCCAGAAACTATGATGTGTCACAGAGAAAGACAAACATTGATAGAAGCAGTGATGGAACATCAAGAATATCAGTTGTTAAAAATCCACCAAAAAACAACGCTCAGAAGTATTTTCACCTAGAAAAAAACAGAAAGAAGAAGACAGAACTTCATGAGAGATTCACCACTACAGAGGAAACAAATGATACCGGTCGCAGGCAGAAAGAATCCAACAAAATAAAGAAGGATTCACTCTCCAAAAATGCAGTGAAACAAAATAAGGATACCCAGACCAATAAAACTATCAGTAGTAATGGATCTAGCAAAAAGCGACAAAATAATGAAAACACAATGAAGAATGGTGCAAAAATAATGAAAGACACAAATGAAAGGCAACATGGTAGTGATTACAATGGAAAATCTGTAGCTCGTGAAAACAAAGAGTGTAAAATCCCTCGCCTTGATCCATTTCACTCCAGTCTCAAACATTTGTTTGAGAAACCATCAATTCTTCAATGCCAAGAAAAGAATGGTGGACCGGATCTGACTTATTTTGATACAAATGAGAACAAAGTTTATATCAACCACACAGTGCTTGGCCAGAAAACATTAAACATTTGTAGTTATTCATACATTGTTATGCTGGATGACTCCTACACTGTGTTCAATGATTCAATAATTATAGAATTCGATGAAAATACTGACTTTACAAAAGATATTCTTCTGATAGATAATGCTATATCGGATTATTTTGGTACTGTGTGTTATGCTGGTAATGATGACAAGGAAGATGGTGACATCTACAGAGATTTACATGCACACATTGTGCCTCAACCTGATGTCTTTCTTCATGCAGAACAAGTTAAGCCACTGCCATCAACAGCCTTGGGAGTTGACGTTATTATTGTGGGCTTTGATTCAACATCACACATGAACTTTATTCGGCAAATGCCTAAATCCTACAAGTTTTTGACCTCTGTAATGCAGTCTACAGTACTGAATGGCTTCAACATCGTTGGAGATGCAACATCAGCAGCATTGATACCAATGCTGACCGGTCAGTTTCCACAGGACTTGCCAGAAGCTCGTCGAAACACTCCAGGTGCTACAACTGTTGATGTTTTTCCATTAATATGGAATCAATTCAAACAATTAGGATATGTAACATTATTTGCTGAGGATTCTCCCTATCTTGGTGCTTTCAATCGCTTATTCAATGGCTTTGAAAACCAACCAACAGACCACTATATGAGGACATTTTGGCTTAAATCTGTTGAATTAACTGAAGATTACAATAGCATAAGTAATCCTAAAATGTGCCAAGGAGCTCAACCTTCTCATAGGGTCATGTTTGAATACTTGAAGGAATTTCAAATCAGATACAAAGACATTCACAAATTTGGTTTTATGTTTCTGACAGAATTGACCCATGGAAATATTAACTCTATCAATCTAGCTGATGATGATTTTTATGAATACTTAAAATTTATGTACTTAAAAAAATATTTGGAAAATACACTTTTCATTGTTCTTGGTGATCATGGAGCTCGATATACAGCTATCCGTGCCACGTTACAAGGAAGACTTGAAGAGAGATTACCATTTGTGTCAATCCATACTCCAAAAACTCTGCGTCGTACACACCCTTGGATATTTAAAAACTTGAAGATTAACGCTGACCGACTGACTACTGCATTTGATTTCCATGCAATGTTAGAAGATGTGATCAATTATTCTCCGGAGGTGAATGATTCCAGACGAAATGGACAGAGTCTGTTTAAAGAGATTTCATCATCACGTACATGCCGGAAAGCTCACATAGCAAAACACTGGTGTACCTGTTTGGATTGGGTTCCAGTCGAACAAGGAAATGAAAAGGTTTGTATCCTTATATGTAGATGTAATCTTAAATTTGATAAACTTCATGGATTTAGGACTATCAATTAATCTTACTTTTCATATAATACTGTGTGAAAAATGTAGTGCCTCTCATTGTTGATTTTTCTGAACAACTGGAACAGATTAGTTTGTAAGTTTGTAAGCATTGCCAATGATCAACAAAGAATAGATTGTGTGTCTTTCACTATTTGCATGCAGTGTATGGTGGTATTATAGTTCCATTCAGTATTTGAAAGTGTCTCACCATTCCCTTGCAATTTATGGTGGAGTTAAGTTCCATTCAGCATTTGTTAGTTTCTCTTGGTTATATCAACACAAATCAAGCAGTTCTGCAGTATAATTCTCTGGGGTCTGTGTAGCCTAAATGAACACCGATATTAAATTGCCCAACCAGTAACAAATGTTATAATTACATGGCAAAGTCGGATTGTTCTAAGGTTCTGTTTGAAATAAGGCTGTATATTTTAGTTTGCTATTTTGAATCTTTGTCACCTGCCATTGATAAGAACTAAAAAGAACAGTAAC
Source organism: Ptychodera flava (assembly GCA_001465055.1). Classification (NCBI taxonomy): domain Eukaryota; kingdom Metazoa; phylum Hemichordata; class Enteropneusta; family Ptychoderidae; genus Ptychodera; species Ptychodera flava. The sequence goes on from LD343355.1 coordinate 58,744, forward strand.
CATGTATAAGTATTGCATTGTTATGAACTGAACATAGATACACATCTTCTTCAGTAGTATATAGAGTTATATACATGTAGTACATGTACAGTGTGTTTTGGTACATGTATCAGTGAATGCAGAGTCCAATAGCCTTTGATAATATTTGACCTTTGACCCGACAAAACTGAAAACTCTTGACTCGAGCAAATAACTTTTTAAAATACTCATGTTCAATGATGACTGATTCATACTGTAAATCTTAAACAAAAGCTGATTTCTGTGCAACAGTTCTGCTGAATTATGAGTTCTTCACTGTGCAAGCAGTATTTTCATTCTGTATGCATACATGTATTTACAACGGTGAACGCATACCTTTGGTCATCATGCAATAGTGTCACCCAATGTACCTAGGGGGTGTTATGGGGAACAATAATTCCAACTCTATTTATAAAATTCCATATGAAAAGCCTTATTAAACAAAGTGAATACATACTCAGAATTCTGTCCCAAATAGGGTGTACGGTATATCTTATTATGCTTTGGTATATTGTCTTCAACACCACACATCTTGAACAATACTGTTGCTCTACAAGATATTTTGTCATGGAGTACCAGTTTTATGTGAATAAACTTATATTATTGTGAAGCAATTTCTATTTAGATGATAGTGATTCACAAGATTATTTATTTTTGTCAGGGGATGGCTCTGGAGTGATTGCTGTAGAAACTTATTTGTCAAAAGCTTCCAATGGATTGAAGCATTGATATCAAAAATGTGTTTTGCTGAAAGAACTTCAGTCAGTGGGTACTTGTATATTCAAAACAAAGATAATAATTTCATGAATACATTTTAGTGATTAATTCAAGGCCAGTTAGAATGTAGTGCCACATTTTTTACAATTTATGGAAAATAAAAA
>LD343355.1:60309-71992 GCA_001465055.1 Ptychodera flava
CTCTGGCAAACTTCCTTCATATCAGGTCCAACCATCCTATCAGTGTCAGAAAATGTCTTGGACTAAAACCATCAACATTTTCAAGCACAATCACACTCATGTTATTTGATAAACCCTGAGTTTGAGTGCTTTTCCTGATTTTCAATAAAGTTTTTAGCATTCATTACTATCTCATACATAATGCCGTCTGGTATACATGTATAATGAAGAAGTTGAAGGCTAAACATGGAGAGGCTTTTGCTCTAAACCTGAGAAGTTTTTCTCAAAGAGGGAGTTTACAAGCAGAGTGCTTGTACTTGCCATCTGAAAAAACGTAAACTTTAAATTGAAGGGACAAATGTTGCATATCACTTGTTTTATGCCTGCTATATTATGTTTATATTATTCCAGTATATTGATGCATGGTGCTAATACTGCTATCTGATTGGTTGAGACGTGAAATTAACTGTGTTATATGGCAATATAGCACTGTTGAACAGGCATGAGCTCTTAGCTAGAGATAAATTTTCTTCTTGAGGTTTCACATGAGAATTTCCATTTTTAATATGGTAGCAACAAACCACCTCAGCAATGGGTAAACCACTAGAATTTGACCAGTTCACTCCATATAGATGCACTCACACTATCGCTTATGAATGTTTGTCAAAACTGGTCAAATTCTCATTGTGTACCATTGCTGGGTGTGGTTTATTGCTCATATGCTAAAGTCTTGTAATGCATAACATGATTTATGTCACTGACAGATGTTTTTTAACGAGATGAATTACTTAAATGTCAGTTAAATGTCACAGATACAACAGCTGCATGCCCTTTAAAAGTTTGAACAAATGAACAAAAATTGATCTCAAACTACTCGCAATCAACAACAGATCAGACTGCTTTATGCACATGCGTGTAAGCAATCTTTCTGCTTTAAAAAAAATATGCACACAATTTTTTCAACAGAATTATGCTGAGTAAACCTGTGTCTTTATCTTTACTCTGTGACATTGTTTTCAATAGAAGATAAGGCAACACAATATGATCATACATTTATCTTTTGGTTTGTACCCTTGCTGCCTGTTTATCACTATTTTCATTTGATGAACAAAGGTGATGGTAAAACTGCATTACCATAAATGGGGTCAGCCTAATTCAAAATTCAAAATTTGTCATCTAATTTATCTGTTTCAAATAGACTTTTTAACAGTCTTTTCAAGTCACTTTTCCAAGGCTATAAGAGAAACTATAGATATGAAGAAAAGAATCAGTAAATCTTGAATTGTGCTTATATTGGTAGCTTACAGATGATATACCATTGCTTGGTGCACTGTATATACATGTATGATAATATATATGTATATAATATATATACAATATATAATGAAACACGTGAGCATTTTCAGTTCATATCTGGTTGTTAACAGTGAATCTTTTGTCCACAAACCTGTCTTTATTGCCTTAGCAAAAAATACCCAGCTTTGCCATCTAAGTTCCCCATATTAGGTAATAGAAAAGCAATGTGTCACTAAGATTACATAAATGTTTATCACTGTTTTACTTCCGTATGATTGTTTCCCATATGAAAATTGATTGACTTGCGTAAATGATTAACTCCCAATCAGTGTCATTTGAAGCAAAGTCCACCTCTACTTGTTTGTACGAGTTTCCTTTAAAAACTTCCCACAAATTTGTATTAAGGAAATTGAGAGATTTCAGAATTTTAATAATGAGAAACAAGTCAATTCCTCATTCTCTTGTCTCATGCTCTGCTTTAAAGGCGAGGCACTCACTCAGTCATTCTAATATCTCCTTCATATGAAGCATTTCATTTCTTTTGATGTGGAAGTCCTCATCTTGTATTTGTCCAGCCTGGGTGTAAATGGAAGTTAGTGGGATTTGCAATCTCTCTGCTGTTATGCAAACACACCTGCTATCAACATGGAATTGGTTGTTGAAATTTACTCCTTGATTCAATTAAGAAGGACACAGGATTGAAGCAAGTCAATTGGAGATTGCGCTCTTTGATTCACAAATCATGCAAATGGGGATTGCTTATAATTGTAAATAGCGCCACCAGTGTCAGGTCAGCAGTTTATCAGCAGAGCTTCATAATGCCAGACCACAACTTTGCCTTCATGTTCCATTGTAATATTTCTGTTGTACATATAAAAATTGATATTCTACTGTTTGAGGAATTCTATAAAAAGAATGTATATTTACTCTATAATGTTGTGAAATCTTATGAAAACATACTGTACAATCAAGTAGTGAGTACATTGGGTAAGGCCAAGTTCATTTACACATTGATTATCATGCTTTATGAGAGCAAACATTCAAAAATAGTTGAAGAAAATTGTACTATTGCCTTTGATGTTGCCTTGGTAATCAATCATTGGACCAAAAATATGGTAAATGTAAAGAACATCAAAATGGAGTACATAATACTCAACATTGATGGCAATTGTAAATAACTACATTTATTACAGAAACATACTAGGATGATGTCCTTTGAACAGTTCTGTGTACAGGAACTCTTGTGTAATGGTTTATTGGTTAACATGACAATTTTTTTTTAACAGTGTCGTCAACAAATCTGTCAGCTTTACCGGCATATATATTAACCACTCACTGATTCTTCCTTGGATATCCACACAGAACAAGTGCATTACCGATACTGCAAATTACAGTTGATGACCTGTCTCAGTGAATTTCAGTGATTTAGTAACAATATCAGTGTATGAACAGGAATGTTTCAGGAGGCTTCTTTGGCAATGTGTTGAGAGTCTTGAAGCATAGACAGTGGAGGGAGTTACCATCCTCCAGTGACAAGGATCTGTGCTTGTTGGAGTCACCACTGAGACAACAAAGTTTGCAACTCAACACATTCATGTAAACTTTTACTGTACTTTTCACTTTTTGATAATAAATACAGGTTCTACGGTTTAAAGGAACATGGGATGATGATCAACGGTTTGCAGCCTTTGAAGATCATGTACTTGTAGATGTACATGAGGTTGCTGTTGACTACCAAATCACCATAGAAACTGTTCCAGGACATGGTCTTTTTGAAGGAACTGTGAAAGTATTCACTGATGATGAAGGTAAAGATAAATGTGTGGTGGATGCAGAGATAAGCAGGATAAATCTCTATGGTAACCAACCCAAGTGCATTGCTGAAAAATATCCTCACATTACAAAGTACTGTTATTGCAAAAAACAATGATACATGACAGTGACATTGAAGTGAATGACTAAGTCGTCAGTTTTAGTCCTTTGTTTGATTTCGAAGGTGTGTGACATTACTGTGTATTATATCTTTGTCAATGCCAGTGAATTTTATGACATCATGCCCTCAGATTGTTGCTGATAATGTGTCCAATTGTGGCCCAAGATGTTTTTTGCATCTACAAATTCACTGGCAACACCAAAACTATGAAATAAGAGCAACAATGTACCCCCTCACTGCCCATAATTGACTCAAGCAAACTTTGCATTCCATAAAGTACTTGGCTTCACCTTGTGTATGTTGTACAAACCTTGCTTCATCCATTATTGGTCGGGAAAGGGTACTTTATTTGTACTAACATGTCATGAATGGCTCAGGCAAACAATTAAGTACTGTCAAACATTCCATGGTACAGGTAGATTTAGTAGAATGACAATCAAAGACTATTTTTTGGAACATGCTATCCATTCTGATCGCAAGATAAAGTAATGATAAGGACTGCAGTAACATTAAAATCCTTTTACTACCATGGTTTGACCCTAAACCTATTGTTATCCATGATGATTGCAGAGAAAATTTGGGAGAACAGCTTAAAGGTCATAGGTAATTAACTGAATATTTTATGAGAAGTGACTTAAAGGCAATCACTTGCATGCTTTGGTGTTGATAGCAATGTTTCATTTTACAAAGGTTTTGTTTGGTAAAATGTATTGCAAACTGTTTCCTCATTCATTTACAACCATGTCAAGGTGTAATTTTACTGTTTGATGTAGGTAAGCACTTTAAATAGCTTCACATTGGGTAAAAACATAGCTTCACATTGGATAAAAACATAGCTTCACATTGGATAAAAACATTGATGATTTAGTCACAGCAAGAGAACAGTCTCCTTTTCGACACGAATTCCAGTACATATTGATCCAAAAGCTAGATTGTCTGTCGTAATCATCAAAAGTAAAGACTTCATTGCGATTAAAGTTACCTTGACCCTGACCCTGACTATGGTGAGAAACTGTTAAGTGGCTGGGATTGAGGTGAAATGGTCATTTGTAGTCATAAACATATGGAGAAGTGGTACTGGAGGTGAAATAGTCATTTGTTAAACATAGACATTTGGAGAATGGCACTGGAGGTGAAATAGTCATTTGTAAACATAAACATCTAGAGAAGTGGTACTGAAGGTGAAATAGTCATTTGTAAACATAAACATCTAGAGAAGTGGTACTGAAGGTGAAATAGTCATTTGTAAACATAAACATGTGGAGAAGTGGTACTGAAGGTGATGTGTTTTTATGTACTCCCAATCACATCTGCTGCAAAACAGTTTCATAGAAGCAAACTTGTGGATTATATCACATCTGGTTACTTTTTACAAATTCTAAATTCCTAAAATAATTCTGTTGTGTCACTGTCACTGTACAGCAGAAGAATTTGATTGTACATCAGAATTATTCACAATCATAGGTGTAGGTGGTTTGCATTCTATGAATGTAAGTAATTGGATCATATAAACAGAATATGGTGAACAATATCTCAATTGATTGCTTTATTTTCGGGAAATCAGTGTTGAATACAAATAATGCTACGTAAATATTCCTGTGAATGACGGAGTGTTGCATTGTGCAAGTTTTCAAAGCTAGCATTATCCATGCATCAAATTTTGAAGATTTTATCGCAACAAATGTTTACTGTGTATTTTATTTTCTTTAAGACATCAATATTTTTTAACATGCCAAAATTATGGAAGACCTTAACAGTACAGAAATCATGGATGATTTAGATTTAAAGTATTTCTATAGGTAATGGTCCAGAAATACAAAATTTTTGTGGTACTTAAATTTGATACCAGATCATGAACACATTAATTGTATTAACAATGTTGAAAAGAAATTTTTGAGCCAATTTTTGTGTAAATGTGTGGAAGTCAATCAGGGGCAAATTTGTACATGTACCCAGGGCAGCTCATAGTAAAGCAGTACTATGCAAATCATTTTGAAGTAAATGTGTATTGGTAGATAAGGGCATGTAGTTTACAATTATGAGATACAACACTATCTCCTACCTTTCAAAGGTTTGGGAAGTAAAAGTATTCTTAAGGTAGTATGCGCCTTGAAAGTAAAAGACTTAAATTTTTGCTTAAACTTTACTGAATGAAACTTTCAACCATTCTCTTACCAAATCAACAATAAAAATCGGGTACACCTGGCTAAGTTTGGAACTAGTTAAACAAATTACTCAACATTTTTGCGATATTTGAAATTCAAAATGGCCACCATTCCTGTGTTAAAATAAACTCTATACAGGAAAAATTAAATTTTGGATTTCTTAAAAACTAAAGTGGTGAAAGTTTTTCTTTCTCCAAGAGCTTTAAAATAAGCCCCGCAAAGTAGTAGATCAGAAAAGAATTGTAGAAATTTGAGTCTGACTATCTGTCCCAGAGGCGCATTCTACCTTAAAGGTATACAGTCACCTGTAATCTAAATATGCCCATATATGGTCAAAGGGGTGTTCCTTGGTATTCAAAATGCCCATGTTAGGGCACTGTTTTTAAAAAGCAGCCACCTGCTTAAAATTTGTAATTGGTTAGATTTTCTCTTTCCATGGTAACTGTGGCAAAATTGGAACAGGTGACAGTATACCTTTAACTAGATCAGATATAGAAACCTTAGCATCACAGTCCACCAAAATGTCAAGTTGTGACATCAGTCGGGGTGGTTGTTTTATACCAGGATATCAGTTTATACATGTATCAGATGCTTTTTGCCAGTAGATTTGTATTTCTGTACATGAGATAAAAGAGTACACAATGGGAACACACTTCAGATCATAAAATATTTATTATATCATACCAGTATATTGATGGTGCAAATACAACGATCTGATTGGTCGAGACGCGAAAAGAACCGTGGTATATTGGCGATATACCACGGCTGGCATGCGCACTAGCTCTCAGCTTGAGGAAAATTCCTTTTATGACGTTCCACGCCAGAATTTCAATATACTGTTATGATATAATAGCAATAAATCACACCCAGCGATGGTATACCACTTGATTTTGACCATTTCACTTCATATATGCACTCGCTATCGCTCGTGCATATATGTCGTGAACTGGTCAAAATCTCGTGGTATACCATCGCTGGGTGTGCTTTATTGCTTTAACACATTACTTTCTAAGAACCCATTTTTGGAGTATTTGAACAGCAACTTATCTTGCATGTATTCATAGAATATCAGTGCCTTGTCATTGTCTTAACACACAAGTATACAATGATTTTATTGTTTTTTGTTTACCTACCATTGTAGGTTTAAACAATCTTACCAGGTATTTTGAAAAGGAACTATTTTACAAATAAGCATGGGTGCCCAGTTTATGTCAGTTTTTGTTTTATTACAAGATGTATTTTTATCACAATAACTATGTGATTGAAACTTTATAAGTCTTTTTAAAATAGATTAGTTAGTGTAAATGTATTTTATTTACACTTGATGTATTTTACTGGTTTATCCGATGTTTTAATGAACATAGTTGATATTGATGGTCGGTGTCATCATTTCACTTAAGTATTTTGAAAGAAAACTTTAAATAAAATACAGGGTGATGATTTATTTTTACATTTGTGTGAAATCAATTTTGTGAGTGACAGTTCTTTGTAACATTCAGGTCAGTAAAAACACACAAGTTGAGTACTTTTGTTGAGGCTGATCAAATACTTTCAGTTTAAAACACAAATTAATATCAACATTTGACTGTGCTGAGCCACAATAACTGAAGGAAACATTTACTCAGAGATAATTCTCTTTACAGCTTCATTACTATTTGAGGTCAAAATAGTATTGCTAAAAAAGAAAGCCATGTGTGGTGCATTGATGATAGTAGTGGAATGGTAGGTCACAGCTTTCATGTTAATAGCAGTAGAAGATAAGGCTTTCATGAGGAAAGCAAACAGTTGAAACTCAATAACTGATTTACCAGGTAGATTGTGAAACAGATGAACAACCAGTGGACTGCTGCTTCGCTAAAATATTGAAGGATAACTAAGAATGTACTGGTATTTCCCTGAACATAAATACACTTTGGAATTCACCTTGATGCTTTGTACAGTCAATGTCTTGCAAGTGAGGAACGGCAGTCCATATCTATCAGTACACTAGCAGTTCTGTTTTTTACCTTCCTATGATCTTTTACCATTGATTAGAACCCATAGTCAACAGCGGTGTTCTAAAGTAATGTTTGAAGAAATAGAGATCAGCATTTTGGACCCTTGCACTGCATCTGTAAGTACTGCTCAGGGACTTGCAAGAATGAAATCATACAAAATGTAGCTATGAATTCATACAGGTTGGTAGTCAGTTTGAATTTGAAGATCTGAAGTTGGCAATTGGTACAGTAAAACTAAAAGTTTTTCAATTTTTGATACTCAAATTTTGTGTGTGTGTAGAATATTGTTTCTTTTTTCCCTCTGATCCACTATTTCATGAACAGACTTGCTTGTTTTGTCTATATAGCGGCCTAATGTTTGAGACAGTGTTATCAAATTGAACTGAATACAAATAAATACCAGGCAAATTTTAGAAAGCTTCCAAGAAGTAAATTTTGTTTTCATTTGACAGCAGAGAAAAGTATATTTTTTCACATTTGAGGAGCTACTTTTTTTTCGAAAATTCTCCAACCCCTCGCCTAGATACCGAATGGTTCACCCCTAAGTATTTCAGAAAACCGATAATATTAGGACTAAAACCTTGCAACGACTGTTGTAAGGTTTCAATTTAAAGTAATATGACCTTTTAGGCGCTGTGCAAAGAGAAAGACAGTGAGCCATTGTTAGGAATTCTCAAGTTCATGAGTATTAACCCGAAAGTCGTCCAAACATATCTTTTAGAATGTCTCACTATGAACATCTGCACGTGACTGTGCATTGTTGGTGTGGGGTGTATTCTCACGACCGTGGGTAGAACAAAGTGTTATTTTAGTTTCAGATTTCGGATTACTTTGCATCCCCCATGAAGGCAAACTATCTCGTAAATATGATACTCCATCGGAGGTAGATAGCTATCAACTGACTAGCAGTGGAAACAAATCATGAGATGTCTGGATCTGGAGTGAGACTACCTGGATGAAATTCAATAACTGCATTGTCAGCTGAGGCAAACCAACCCTGTTTCATACAGCCAACCAATCATGCATATTATCGAAATATCATCTTGTAATCAATTGGAATTTAAAGCGAACGTTAACACTTCAAAAGTTACCGCCTAGTAAAATTTTCAACTTGGAACTTTACCTGCTGCTGGCTCATTCAACGTTCTGTGCTTGGTATTCAGAACAGCTCCCTCTCCGTCCACGCCGTGAAGTATATTTTTGCTGTCAGGCGACAAAATATTTAAATCAAACTTTTCCTGAAAAATAATACGCTCATAATTGGTGTTATAGTTTATTTATAAACGGTCTTCTGCAAGCTACTATCTTGTCCGCAACGAGTACAGCATCGTGATGTTAATAATTTACCTCAAACGATAGACCGGATCGACAACGGTTTTCTTATGTGTCACTTGTGACCATATTTCTCTTCGCTGGAAAATGGCACAAAATTACGAAGAGCATCCGATAGTTTGAGAAAATTATTTCGTTTCCTTATCAGAAACTCCTCAATTAAATAAACATCTGGTCCTATTATCTCCGATCACTGAAACGCTATTTGTCGGATTCTTGCACATTTTTATCAGGGGCCAACATTTTCAAAAAATTATTCAGAGAGGAATATTCTGTTATGTTGTTACAATTCTGGATAATTTCTTCTAAGAAAGCCGACAGAGAGATTTCTTGTAGCTTGGTGTGCTATTTACCAGACCAAGAGTTAGCCTGAGATTTAAAAAGAAAATTCCTCCGATTATAAGACATGTTAGGAAGCTCTGAAGACAATCATTGGATTGCTCAGACGCCTGGGATTCCGTACTGCTTGGTAAAGGGTTGGAATGGAGTTTCTGCATGTCCGGCGCCATGACGGACCAGGATAGTTTATGTGACACATAAACTGGTCCGTCATGGATTGACCAAATATGATGTAATATCGTATCATACTTGTATAGGGCCTTAATGATCATTCTAATCAAGGAAGTATGTCACATAAATGACTGATTAACATAATGATATCGGTAGGCTGGACAAAACCTACTACTGTACAACTTGAATTACATCAAAACAGTTTGTTCCATCGTGTAGCTTATAGCCTGAGAACTCCAGTATCTTCAAGTAGGAGTTGAAAATTAAAGATTCGAAACTTTTCTTGGCGCTTTTAAGTCTTTATAGCTTGGTTTTAAGTCTCTTGACAATCGAATATTGCTATAACAATTCTTACCAATGACCTTGAAATATTCAACTTGTCTAAACTGGTATTAAATATCTATGTCACGTCCTCACGGTTATTTGGATACTATGGTGACGAAACGAAACCGAGGCTGAAACCTCAGGCATTTGGTATGACGTGTATAAATGTATACACCGTCGCTATCAAAATTCTGACTCTAGTCAATTAATATTAAAAGTTCCCAAGAGAAAGTATTTCTCTTTCGTCATAGAACATCCTTCACGTCTAAAATTTCATGTCCCCGAAGAAGTAGTTTTCATTGTTGTGACGTGAAAAGTAAAAACTTCACTGTGATCGAAGGATAAAGGTAATTGAAGAACGCTTATTAACTCATGAGACGGTGTGAAGATTTTAATCTCATGATTTCAAAGTGATCTTTATAATACAAGCAGTGTGTAGATTAATTATGGAGTTACCATTTCCCTTTCATATATGAAATATACTCGACAGTGTTACCCCACAAAGTACATGATCATGTATGCTAGAATCATATGATGAGTAGACATTTAATAAAGGATGAGGGAACGGATCTCGGGAAATGTACATTGTTACTTCCATATAGTCACACTTTGATCTTTTTTCACAGTATTTGAAATCTTCTCAGCTTTGCGAGTCTTTCAATGAACGTGTCGCTTGGTGATATGAATCTTTTGAAATTACTTGTTTGGCAGTGGGTGCACATCGTACGCGGCCATCGATATCGCAGATGGACGGCAGTCACTGGAACACTGAGAAAGTGTTGTTGCAGACAAAAATATCTCCTGACAGGATTAAGAATTAGGTTGAAATCTTATTTAATGAGGAAATAGCCCTTTAAAGCGATGGGAAGCCGTTATTTTTAAGTTAGTCGTTATTTCGATTTCGAAGACTAGAAAGTCAATTGTCGTGCTACACACAATCTATTTAGAAACTCCCACAGTCCCTTGTGGTTCGATACACGGAGATGGCCGCTGTGCATGTCGTGCGTTCTTTCTAACGCATACGACTAGCGGCCATTGACGTGTATCCATCCACAGGCGAATGTGTCAACAACAAAAGTCGTCGCTACGAGCTCATAAAACAAAACCAGTTCAATTAAAATACATAGCAGGTTATGATGGTTGTCCCTGTATGACACTGAGAACAACACAGCGGCACATCTCATGGGTTTAATCATCAACTTTTATATGCATGTACACGTGTACATTTGTTCTGTTTAAAAATAGCTTTACGATATCGTCTAACGCAACATTCCGTCGGTAAAGCTGAGTTCACTACCGGCATCTTTATGTTTGTATTTCGCGTATTTCCGATCAGTTCTCGTGAAAATTGGGTCGTTTTGAACAGCAAAATGTGTATGTATAGTACAATATTGATGTCGACAGTATAAAACATGTAAAATGGAGCATAGATGTGAGTTTTTTCTGCAATTAAAGTACATTACCACTGGCGAATCAACAAATATTAATCTGGGTTAAGATAATGGTTGATCTTCGTCGAGTGAAAACTCACAATGATTCAAATTCAGACCAGATGTCGTTTTGATAGTGTAGCCTATATCTGCTAAAGAAAGCACAATCCGATATAACTTCACACACTTTTGAAATCCATACCACGCCATGGTTCCGTGTAACCATATAGGTACTAGTCTTTTTCACCTCCATAGTGTACTTTGTACATGAGATCGTCACAGAGACAAGGTTTATCACCCGAACATTTCAATTAGTCAAGGTTTATCACCCGAACATTTCAATGAGTAAATGAGACGTGAAAGTTATTAATTTTTGTTTTCACACTCCTGTCACTTAAAGCCCCGTTAGCAGGGCCGTAGCCTGCGGGAGAGGGGGGCTACCCCCTGTAATTTTTCACACTGGCAACATGTGAATTTATGTAAATAACCATATCTCAGCAAAGCCAGGTTCTGCCTTCCATGGCATTTAATTTGGTCAAAGTACGGTCCTGGTTAGTTATGGATCTTTTGCATTTACTGACGAAAAACGTACAATCCGAGGATTTTTTTTTTATTCCAGCACGGTCAGTAAGCCATGTATTTGAAAATGTATCTGTATCAATCCTTGGTGATGAATTTGGTCAATTCTTCACAGTTTTTGTATTTTCGCTAGCGGCG
>LD343355.1:93636-109090 GCA_001465055.1 Ptychodera flava
CTTAGTGCCATCCCAGTGCAAATCCCATATCTATCCTATGTTAGCTTAGTGCCATCCCAGTGCCAGTCCCATATCAATCCTATGCCAGCTTAGTGCCATCCCAGTGCCAATCCCACATCAATCCTATGTTAGCTTAGTGCCATCCCAGAGCCAGTCCCATATCAATCCTATGTTAGCTTAGAGCCATTCCAGTGCCAGCCATGTACAAAACCACTGCTAGCCCACTGTTAGCCAACAGGTTCCAATATGTTTACCAAATGTGAAAACTTATCTTATTCATTTCTCTATAGTCAAGAGAAAGAAACTTTCACACTGTATCTTTCAACTTTATACTGTGTACAATTTTGTCTATTTTGTATATTGTATGTTACATTGCAGCCTGTAGAGTTACCAGATGGCAGCATCACAGTCAATATCCGCAATTCCTACGGTTATCACTGCAACTGTAGACTCATTGCTAAGAGTTTTGATGGTGGAGTATCATTTCCATGGCAGAACATCACACTGGATGAAGAACTCATAGAACCAGGATGTCAAGGTAGCTTACTAGTACACAATAAAGTCATGTATTTTTCCAATCCAAACTCTAATGCAGGAAGACTTAACATGACAGTCAAGTATAGTTTTGACTATGGAGAGAATTGGGTTGGTTCTGTACAAATCTACCCTAATGTAAGTGAATATTCTTGTCTTTCACCAATTGATGATAATAATATTGGTGTCTTGTATGAAAAAGATGGCTACCACAAGATGGGATTTGCAAAGATTAGATTAAATCCATGATTCCATGGAAAATAACGTATGCACCGCAATTGTGCTCTGTCATTGAGAGAGATTTATTTTCTATCAGAACAGCTCTTGTTTGAACAGATAGAGTATTATTATATACCAATGAAGTCATAAGATTTTCAATTTTCCAATGATCCAGTCGTTTGAGATATTCTATCCTGAAAATAATTTTGCTTTGCTTCCAGTACATAACATGTACATGAGCACTGCAGATATAAAAATGATTTGTCACTTGGTGAAAGAATTAGTCCTTGGATGTTTACTGTAGATCTATTATTTTTGTACGTGTGTACCGAGGCTCACAATTCATGCAATTTACAGTTTGTATTCTACAGCTAGAGATAATACCTGAATTTACAATTTCTTTGGAATAAAACTTGATTTGATCATCCATGAATATATAAAATGTGATGTTCACAGTTGTATATGAAATTTGTTTGATCAACAGTCTTTCGACAAGATGTTACTGCCCTATACAATGTATGTATGTTTTGCAATACTGTAATCTTAGGATAATATTTGACACATTGTTTACATACCGGTACATGTACTGAGTATTGTGTACACCGTTCCCTTCTGCAAGTAGTGTATATTTAACATTAAGTATGATATTCAAGACTTGCTCTCTGGCAGAAGTAGAAATAAGTTTAATTTCATTAACAGTATGATGACACATTTCAGTGAAAGTGCCTTTACTAGCATCATGGTCAGTTTCAAAGATAAACACTTGTAGTGATAAGTTATGCAATCTAGAAGCATTTTGTGGTATATTTTATAACTCTAATATTCATTCCATTCAGAGAATATAGACCTTGGATATAATAAATTTGTAAAGGGTTTAACAAAATATCCAGTCTTCTGATGTTCTGGCTATGCTCCACCATTCTTTGTAAACTGAATTTACTTTAGTCCACTGGTTGGCAGATAGGTTACGCTAGAACTATCTTCATAACAAGTGTACAGTCATGTATGTGGGCTATTGAGCTATATGCAGGCTATCAAACTATATGTACAGTATGTGCAGGCTATCAAGCTATATGCAGAACATAAGAACACTAGGTTTTCCATGATATTATTGCTAGATATCACCCAAAGAGGAAAAACATTTTTCACAGTGCTAGCTAGACTGTCGCCAGTCACTTGTACCGCTTTGTTTTGCGTATTGGCGTAGCTTCCAGTCGTGCCTTAGGCACTTGGCCTCGTGCCTTCAGCGCTCAATCGCCTGCGTTGGATTGCTACTGTACTTAATAAAGTGACTCCGTACAAAAGAAGGCTCGAGGGACTGTCGACAGTGTAACTGCTAGCTGACATTTTGCCAAGTTCCAGGCTTTACCACCAAGACTTTTTACAATTACCAAAGTGCAGGTTTAAAGTTTACAGTGCAGTGAATTTTATATGTATCAAGCATTTTGAACAACCAGTTTTATATTTTACATCTTTAGGTCAAATGCAGTCAGCAGACTAGTTTCTGTTGAAGTTACAAAATCAATAAAGGACATTTGATCTAAAATATTACTTTTGTGATGTCGTGCTCAGTAACTGCTGATTATACATTGATATACCATGGACACATATTCAAACATGGACAGTAGAAAAAGGACTATCCTTTGCTTCAAATAACACTCTTGAGTAGCATAGGAGTGTTTTGTGACATGGTTGTTTCCTAGATCTTGTCTTGTTTTCATGTAATCCTTCAAGTGTCCTTAGTAAGTGTGTACAGTTTTGAAATGTGAACTTCATCATGCTCAAAGGATTTGTCACGCTGTGTCTGAATGGCAAGGGTTGAAGTTGATGAAAGGGAGATGTCCCCCAAGGCCAAAATTCCTCATACGATAGTTTCACTGCTAATCATGTGATCAAAAATACGTGCATTGATATAAGGATATGGCAACCTGCTGAGTTTGCCCTATTTTAGACTTTGTCAAGGTCATTTCTGGCGATCTTGAGTGGTACACTTTAAAAATAGATGAGATGGAATCCATAAGTCGGTGTGAATCAAAGGATTTAAAAATGAAAGCAACAACACACTCCAAGTATGCTTCTATGAATGAGAATTCTTCTGGACAACTATTCACTCAATAATTCAACCACTCCTGCATTCTTGAAATACTTGAGTATGTTTTGCAAAGTTAAGTCATCCTGATCATCAAAGACATGGTTCATTCAAGAATAAACCTACTTTCAAAATGTTGAAATGTAAGAGGGGGAAACTATAGTGTGTTTTTTCCCCAAAAATAATTACTTCAGAAATCACAGGATAAAATTATCACTGGAAAAATAGACGCTTTAATCATGCACTGAAATGAAATTGAAGGCAGCCATTTTGGCCAGTTTTCTCACTAAGTGTGCTTGATATTTCTGGATGATGATGTAATGTTTTCAAAGGTGTACATATAATCTGGGCGCCTATGCCTAAGAAACCTAAAGAACGTAGATAAAATTGAAATAAGGCTGAAAGTATTTCAATTTTATATCTGTGGCAATCAATCTGAATGTATGTTGAACAAAGACATGCTATTACTGACAGTACTTCATCATGCTGTCAGAAATCTTGGGATTCAGGCAAGTCTTTAAAAAGTGTAAAAGCCACTGACTGTAATTTCTGATTTTGTTTATGTCCACAAAGTTGGTGCACACTCAATGAATAATGCTTGAAGATGTGTGGTGTAAGTCAATGGTCAGTTTACCAAATACAAAGCAGAGGATTTCACCTTCGACAGCAAATGAATAGTACTACATTTTATTTCATTCATGCAAACAACATGTCAATATGAAGACAATATCTGACTGAAAACAAAAAAATGTGAAAGTTAAAAAAATGTAACGATATGATTGAAGACATAGAACTTTAAATGATGTGCTAAATCCTATACTATGTCAGTATTAATTTGTTGTAAACTAATATAATTGATAACATCAGCATTTGTACTTTGAATACAGTTGTGTTGTACATGAATGAATTCTTATTATCTTGCACTCAAAGGTATGTGTTAACACTGAGCAAAGCATAGACTCAATGACTAAAATATATTGAAGATATTGCCAGAAAGATACATCATCAAAAATGCCCCAAGCATACAATGGATTCTCAATTATTTTTCATTTTGATTTAATAAATGTTAATTTTGTTATAGATATGGCAAATTCTTTCCAATTCTTGATCTTACTTTCTTGAATATGTGTTCTTTCATTGCGCTATGGTTTTGTGTACAATTGATCAATTACTGTTGTCCTTTGACTCACTGGATTACAGAAATGATGTAGAATACATGTATAGGACACATATTCAAACCCTCATATTTTTACAACACCCATCTGGTCCCCTGATACTGTTACCTCATTTGAAAACCTTTGGAGTAACTACAATTTTCATTGTCTTGTTTCATAGAGAGCACATTCCAGTAGGGATAGCGGCAATTTTGAATTTTGAATACTGCTGAATTTTAGTTCATTCACTTCTCTATGTAGAGTACCGATATTTGCATTGTAATATTAGATTTCCATTCTGATGAAATTGAAAGAAGTGAACAATAGTTCAATACTTTTAGTTTTTAGGCATATTTTACCTCAACACCTCATCATGAATTATATCAAACAGAGAACAGACTAAAGCACTTGATATAAATTCATTGAATAACACTTGTTTTGTCAATGTCGAACCTGAAGTTCTCATTTTTAATATATTATGTATGAATAGAATACATGTATGACTCAGTATCAAAAACTTCTACTCTGATTTCTGGAAGGTTCTAGATACTGATGGAAAATGTACTGTATGGCCTATGAGGGCAGTCTTCATCATATCAGAATTTTAAGTTATGATCAGACTGAATTCAAATGATAGTTCTGTGTAACGGGATCAGGGGATATCTGCTGATTCCTCCAATGTTATAAACTGTAAAATGTATCTTTTAGAAAATAGCCAGCCATGTAGTATGTTGAGTCAACAATGGCTATACCAAGGACCTCAACTGAAATTTAAGGTGGAGCTGCATGTTGCCAACAGTTTTTTCAAAGCAATCTTTCTCATCAAAGATGACAAGGAAACCCCCTCATACTATATATTTTCAAAAAGCAGAGACTCTAAAGTTTAGTATGGTAGCAGTAGTTTACTCGAAGGATGAAGTGGGTGTACATTTGGGGTAAAAACCTCAATTTTGGTATTAATGGTAAAGATTAATTTGTCAAAAACTTGACGCTATTTTCTGAAATGTAATATTTCACTTGAAAGAAGAGTATATGCAGGAAAAAAAAACTGTTTTATTATATTATCCATCATCTTTAAAAAAATGGCAAGGGTTGAAAGACTGACACTCAAAAAAAGTGATTAACAACATTAAAATGCCTGTTAATCAAAATGTAAGAACACTATTGCCAAACAAAATAGTTGTTTTGTTATATAGCGTTTAAAGAACATAATGTGAAAATTTCAGAAAATTTGACCAGCTAGAATGGAGTTATTATAAATTCTTTGGAAATTTTGAAATTGGGAGGGAAAAGAAGCGAGGAAATCAGGTGATTTGCATACATTTGCATAAATTAACACTTCTTAATCATGCCTTGACAAGCTAAAAGGTGAACCCAACCAATATTTTAATCTTGGGTTCACAAATTAATTAAAATTGAATGGATATTTGCCAAAAAAATTATTTTTGAGCAAGATATGCTGTGTTGGGTGCAGCGCCCCCTTAATATGTTCTTATGAAGATGAGAATATCAAGATGTTGATCCTTGTGTATATGTGTGTTTAATCTCTCCTTAAGATAACAGACACTATGCAAATTGAAAACCAGAACTAGATTTATTTGTACTTATCAACTGTACAGTAAGTTGCAAAAACAAACTACAAAGTGGATATAAACTTTACATTACTATTTTACTTGTTTGTTTCTTGTGTATAAATGACAAGTATTGTTTAATCCCTCAAATCTGAAAACAATATTGATCTTGTACAATTACAACTGCAAGACTTTGTTGTGAAAATATACTGTGGCTCCTGAAAAAAATGTAGAAACTTCTCCTTTTCATCAAATGTGCTACACTTGTAGTCAACTTTTTTTATCAGCATGAAAGTGCCACAGTTCTATTTCATGTTATATGAGATTTTTTGCTCACCTTTGAAATAAAAAAGATGATAGTTTAATTTTACATTGAAGACATTCCCAGTCATTTACACTATATTTACAATGTATAAATTTTTAGTTATCTGCAATAACAGTGTAAAATGTTTACTAGTAAAATGTTTAGATTGTCATGGATTATGTATGCAGCAGTCAGCCTCTGTCACATTTTTTCTTATAACAGGACTGTCCATTGTATATTATTAACAGTGACTGTGACCTTGACTGGAAATTTTTGGCTTGGATATTTACAGTGCGGATTAAAAACTGCCCAATTTTTAGTTAAAGAACAGAAGCTGTAATTGTTGAGATTTTCAACATCATTTTTCTTTCTATTTACCTTAATATTTTGATGTATTATGTAAGTGAGATGAAATATCAAGCATTCACTTGTTAACACCGTCAGTAGTATAAGTGCACTAATATTACTGAATCTTATCTGTGCTAAAAAATCCACCGCTCGTGAACAAAAATGACTGCATATACATACACAAGCTGTGAAGATAAGCTGAATATTTCCATGAATACATCAACAGCAGATACATAACACATGAACACACGGGTTAGATTTTCACGGCACAGTACAGTACAAACTTATGATTACCACTGAAGACACAAGACAATTCTTTTAATAAAAGTCTCATGAAAGTTTATTTCAATTCACCAAATACTGAGTGATTATGCAGCTGTGCATTGTCATACAGATAGACAGACACCATACAATCACGTAAGGGTCTCTTGATAGAAATACCTCCTGATAGGAGATCACATCACTGCCACAAAATAGAATCAACTCTATACTTCCTTTTGTTCAGCACAGAAGCAAGTTTGACATACAAAAAATGAAAGATGACAAACAAGAAGTTTCAGTTGGGATGATACATTATAGCCCATAAAAGATATATTTATTAAAGTTTACAGATTTATTTTACTCAAATCTGATTGAAATGATCAAAGGCACTAACAAAGTAACTTCAAACATTATCCTCTGGGTATTTTTGGAGAACAGTCGTGTGCAATAAAAAAATACCGGCAATGATACGGTGTTGCTCCCATTTGATTGGAATTGGTACATACTAGTATTGGTACCAAAGATCACTGAACAATGAATGTTGTTTCTATCTGTTCAGTGCAGCAAAATTCTTTGTTTATGTTATGACAATGATTTGTACAGAGTACAACCAGAAAAACAAGAACAACAAAAGTAAATAGGGTCTGCAACATAGGTACTCCAGGTCAACTTTATATAGAAACATGCATTTCAACTTCTATAGCAGTGGGACAAGCAGATCCTACATACATTAGCGAATGTCAATAAAAAATCAACCAGAGGCGGCTTGACAAAAAGAAAAGGTGGGAGAGTGGAGAAAAATAATGTACAAAGGATCAGGTAAAAAAATTAATGCAACCTCATCAATCTTCTATCCCCCCCATATCAAATTTTCCACCCATTGGTATTGACCATGTTTACATGAAGAGCTACAATTGCAAGATGGCGGGAAATGTAAAGTAGGTGAGCTGCTTACAACCTTGGGGATTTTTAAATGCTATCAGTGCTGTCATTCGAATGTAAACAGCACTTACGTTGGTCACAGATAGTGAAATGCCTTCCAATGTGGGGGGAGGGTGACTGTGACATCTGGAATTATCCTGGATTGAAATTTCTTATCAATTATTGTGTGACTTACATGGAAAATTTGTAAACATTGGTCTGAAATGAAAACATTAAAATTATATTCACAGCCTTAACCATGGTTTCACAACATATCCTGGGTTGGTATAGGTCATTTAAGGTCACTGACTGAGAAAATACCTAATATATGATACAAACTTTACAAATTTGGGGTTTCCTAACACTTTGAGCAGAACATAACGTCCTCCAGGACTTTAATACCAAATTACAAAGCTATTAGACAAGTAGTTTTTGAGAATAAGTTTTCTTGACAAAAAATGACAAAATTTGTTTTAAAAATATGTTTTCTTAACTGAAATCACAACATTGTCTTAAAAATACAAATATGCATATTTCTGGACAATTTCCTCATATCCAGCTATTGTCATCCCTGGGCATCTGTACACCAAATGTAAACACTCTCTGTCCAGCAGTTTTAAAGAAAAACGATTTTTCACAATTTTTTGACCAAAAATGACAAAAATTGCCCCAAAACGGTAATTTTGGCAATTTTTTCATAATTT
The DNA here is from genome assembly GCA_001465055.1 of Ptychodera flava. NCBI lineage: Eukaryota > Metazoa > Hemichordata > Enteropneusta > Ptychoderidae > Ptychodera > Ptychodera flava. The sequence goes on from LD343355.1 coordinate 101,742, forward strand.
CAATAAATAAGAAGAGTAACACCTTTGCATATATCCAACCCAAATTTGAGAACAATTGGGCCAGCGGTTTCAGAGAAGAAGAATTTTTACTTAAAATGAGAAAAATAACCCAAAAATTCAGCACAAATACAAAATTCATGATATCTTCACAATATACACTTATTTTCAAAGCAATCAAAACAGCGGTTGAGTCATTACTTTTCGACCATTTTCACATTTTAAAGCTCATTTGCATAATTTGGGCGATGCAAACTTTATTTGAACAAAATTCCATCTATAGCCCAGGATGCATCCACATACCGAATACAAAGCTAAAAAGTGCAGCGGTTCGCGAGTTTTTGATATTGATGGACATACTATACATACACACATACATGTGCATTCATACATACATACATACAGACAGACAGACACCACCGACTTCAGCTTATACGATAACCTCACATTTGTATACCAAATGTGAGCTAAAAACAGGAATGCTGGCTAAACACTACAACAAAATATGTAAATGTCACTCTCATTTCATCAAAAATGAAGTAAGATATGCCTGATTTCCATCTCGGGCCATCTAGTATTCATCGGCAAAATTAAAATCAAAATTCTAATCAGGAGGCTACCATGAGCGATATTATTCACACACCTGAAAGTGTCAACACGATAGGCCTAATGACAGATCAAAGGGGGTATTCTCGATGGAGATTTGATCAAACATCGTCCTCAAACCATAAGCTTATCCTAAAATAGAGTCTGCAAATCTTTGATCTTTGTAGACGACGTTGGATTCGCATAGACTTGAAAACGGAAACCCGAACCGATGTAAATTTACGGGTTGCGTGTAATTAGTATTTTTCAAATCGCATACGCATACTATTTAAAACTCCTTATGTGCAGGTAAATTCGTACGTCCCAAAGCATTGGAATAAGTTGAAAGTATTGCAACAGTTCTGATTCTCTAAAGCAGGAACATTTCAACGTAAATATATATGTCAATGAATGCGATGTCCTTCGATGAGTACAGAATAGCACACGCTAAGGTTTCGCTCATTTCATGTAATGCTGGGTCACCACAACTAGGATAAATAATACCGTAAAGCTTAAATTAATCTACATACAAAAAGTTATTTAAATCTAATTCTTTTTTTAAATCTCGCTTTAATTTCAAATGGCTTGGCAAAAATTGAACTGTACAAGCCAAAAACAGATGAGCGGGTGTTAAGTGTACGATTAAGTATTCAAGCTGTTCAGCTTCACTTTGGTTACGTGAGCTACGAGTAGAGTGTATTTTAAATAGAACACAGGCATATCAAGCTACAACAATGCATTTGAACACGGAAATAGCTCGGAATCAGTCTGACATTTATTAGCAATGAAAGAAACTAATAAATGCGTAATAACTTCACCTAGATTACGACGCAGCATGCTCAATCTGTGTCGTGATTAACTAGAACAAATCACTTGAAAAGAAAGATATGGGTAAACATGAAAACTGTAATTTGGGATAATTGGATGGTGAAGTATTGTCAGTTTGATCTGCAAATGTAAGCTCATCTGCTTTTCTTTTTAAGTTATACACTTGTTTTTTAAGAGTAATTTGTAATATTCCATCATTAAGCTATAGAGCACCTAACACTTTTGAGTAATTTTAAAACTTGAAGATTCATTATACCCACATTATTTCCAGTCGTGTTGGTAGTGTCTGCTAAATCGCATCAATCAGAAAAAATGGAATGAAAACTGTGCAAGATACTGAACAATTATAATTTAAGACCTTTGTTTCTGAAGGCACCCGTCAAGAGACAAATCTCACTGTTTACCAATGGCATGTTTTGGTCAAAATGTCAGTGACTTGACTCTGTAGGAGAGCGTATTTTGCAAAAAGCTCAAAATGCTTTTTAGCGACAAAGTATATCGCCCTCTATCAGAAGTACGTACAGCGGCAATTGTTTTACCGTTTTGTTTTAAGATTTTCTCAAATTTGCTTCACACCAGTGACGTTCATTAAAATTGACTGAAACTATAAAGAAAGGTACTTTTGATTTCCTGCACTGAATCTAGAGTTTTCCAAAATCTTGGAAATGTGCGGGGACATTGAAATAGGATGACTCGATGCGTCTATAGTGTACATCACACGCAACACTGCAGGAAAGCTTTAAGATCTAGTTATTTCCTGCACTCTCATTCTCTTTCTTCAGAGTCTCCGTTTTCCTCTTCACTTTCTTCCTTCTCTCTTTTTATATCTTAGTGGATATTGATGTACGCCATCGTGGTCCCTCCACAAAAGTGATGCCATTTACGGGGTGATATGAAGACTGATAGATCCAATGCGTGTGTGGGCGTTACCGAACCTCGAGTTTCACTTCGACACGTCGGGCTCATTGGGACTGAAGAGGCTGGTAAACATATATTAAAATCAGAATTTTGAAGCACAGCTATTATTGAGAGAAGCGGTTTTGCATTTTACCAGAGTTGAGCTTCCTTTCTTTTAATCATTACTTGGAAAAATCACTGAAAGAGTATGGATCATGCTTGACACGGCCGACAACGACGTAAAATTTGAAGACCTCGGCACGTGTTAATTTGATGTTAAATGCAGCATATGTATGTGCTCATAGCACGTCTGAAACGATGCATACACGCTTAAACAAGAAAAAGTTATTTCTCAGGGAAATCCATGTCTACGAAAATTGTTTTAGACATAAATACATATATGTGCCCCATTTGATATGTTTTTGAATCTTTCAGTTTGCTCGAGACTTGTACGTCTCCCGGAACAACAACAGCAACAACAACAATGATGATGATGATGATGATGATGATGATGATGATGATGATATTCCATTAAAAGTACAAAAACGAATATGTAGTCTGAATACGCTGAGTGTAAAGTTTGCAGAGTGACAGAGTACGAACAACCAAACATTCATTAATGGTATACCGGTACAGTGTGTTATAAATTACCATACTATCATTCCATCGCCTACAGCAAGCAGCAGAATGAGATGATATCGCAAATTGTTATTGATGTCAATACCTCAAGTACATATGTTTGAGTTTTACGCTCAAGACGATGTCCCTTGTCAAAAATGGACTGCATCTGTAAAGCTTGCCTTACCACACGTTCTATAGTTACAAGACAAAGAATTAAACGTTTTATCGCCAGACATCGCTCTCTTGTGTCTTTTTTCCATCATGTTAGGGGGTTTACTTATTCAATTAATGACAAGGAAGAGAATGTGATCTGGAGACGGAAACCGTACTATATTTGATAAGTTTTGCGACAAGACGCGACGACAAATCTAATAGCCTTGTCCTCTAGGAATCGACGTGATACCCTTCACTGAATTGATCTTGTCCATGATTAAACCACACTCGCTAAAGTGCCCCTTAGAATTGGATCGATTGAACATTACGGTCATACAGCAGATGTACTCCATCGTAGAAGTCTCTCACATTCAGAGGTCACTATGATACAAACACACTGTGTATTGTTAGTTTCACATTCAATTAGAAATTAAGGGATGTTTTGTATGTGAAAAAGAAATTATTTATGGCCGCAGTAGAATAGGCAAAGTTTGGTCGAATAAACAAGTTTTCGTCAGAACACAATTTTCGTTAATATCAAATCAGTAAAGATATTTTCGAAGGGTATTAATAACGAAACGCTGATAAAGTATGCCATAACAGCGCGGCCCCCTCGTGTCCAATATATTTGACCTCATTTGTATCCAAATGACCGGACGGCGACTTTTTGGTCCTAACAGAAAACATTTAAAGATTTCAAATCTGCCAAGAAAACCAAAGCACCATACAAAGATATTCTTTTGAATTAATTTCTTGTTGAATATTGTCAACATAAGAAGAGCTAGAAATGGATATTATTGCGGAATTTCATGATGTAGTGATCGAACTGTAAAGTCATATGCCCGAGAACACGATTTCAAGCTATGGACTGGTAAAAAAAAATTCCATATTTCAACAGCTCTCCGGGCAAAACGACGCTCGTTGGCCGAAATACAAAAACTCTTTTTCTACCACATGCCGAGTCGTATCATGCATTCAACGGGCCAATGCCTTGCCAATAGAAAATTAAATAAGATTTAAGCTACAGAATTTTTTGTTGAATTTGCATAATGTTTGACCATACATGACCCCCTATTTGAGTGCATCGTGAAGCCCCCACCCTACACACACACACACACTCTCTCTCTCCTGTGGAGCTGATGGCAGTGATTGCTATCAGTCTTTCGTGATCACGGCACTTTGCTCCATCAACTCTTCAATCAATATATCACCGTTGTCGTCCTTGCCATTATCGGGCATTCATGTCAGTACGTTTTCCTTCCATATCTTTTCTTTCACTTTTTGAATTTCAATTGTATTTGCTTTTCTATCTTTCTCTGTAACACTATGACTATAAGGGCAGTCACAATGATGCCCATTTTGTCTGATATTGCTCGAGTGAAATAGAGTGAAAGTCATTTATACAGATACTCTTCAACAGACAGTTGAGATTCAGCGTGGTAGGGTGAACGCCACACACTTGCCAGATATACTTAAATTCATTTTCTTGGATTTCCATGATCTGTCACTTTCTTAGATAAATTCCATGCATTGCGTCCACCCATCTGGAAAGTTTGACATGAAAGGAAGGGAAGTGCACCAAAATGCACTGTAAATGACTTTACTGACATACAAGATCAAAACAAATCTAAAACCGTCACATCATATCATCATATTTCATGCAAAATTCTGCAAGGAGACGTTCACTCGGTTTGTGTCATACCAGTACAAGATCACGTTGATCCTCTCTGTTGATTCGTTTCAGTAAAGAAACATTGCTATGCTGACAGAATAACCACGGATGATCACTTTCTGGTGATGTGCAGCGGCTCGGAAGGTTATAGCAACACAAGGAGCCTGAAACTATTGTATATCTGATTGGCTGTTTAGAAATGGTTCAATAAGAACGACGAGTTTCTGCCAACCAATTAGCTAAAGCTTCCCAGACGCTGCACACTAGCCCACCGATCTTTCCATCGTGTGGTCGCACTGCTTGAGTGGGTCTGGTTTGAGAGGCGGTCCGTGCTCGAATTAACTGTTAGGCCAGCGAAATGAGTTTAGCATCGGACTGGCTGTTCAATATCAGTTGAACTGCACACCAAATATGCAAATGATTGTAACTCATTTCCCACCTGTCATCCCCTCTAAAATTGGATTGCCCCTTCGACACCTGTATGTCTAATTTCGTCGCCAAGGTAATTATTCATCTTTGACCTTCAAAAGATAAACCAATCGGCGACAGCCTGACATCATTGATGAGCTAGATTCCAGCACATCGATCATGACGGCACTTGAATCATCAATTACTGATCTACTACACAACTTTAGATTCAGAGGCGGTTGCCATAGCTGCCTCGTTTCCCTTAGATAAACTTTGGGTATTCTCACTGATGCAAGTATTGATTAGGTCACATGCCTTAGCGTGTTCGAGTGATAAAGGATTGAAATACCACAACAGTTGAATTGCTCTTTGATTTAAGTTTGGTTTTCGGCAAGATTCTGATTCTCAAGAGAGTTTCTGTCGTCATGAAATTTGTCACAGTGACCCGACTAATATCGCACTTATTCCATACTATGGATTAGCTTCTTATCTCTTCCAGCCAAGCAAAATTGAAAATATTATTTTACGACAAAACAGTTCTCGGAAATGGCTCAGTGTCTGCTTAATTTAATAATTTAAAAGCCATTTTTTTCATCATTAAATAAACTCACCATAATTTTTATGCCGGGAGAGTTTGTCGATAGCCAACTTGATTACATACATTTTAAGTGTTACAGCTGCCGTCTGCATTTTCTTAAAGTGAAAGGCGTTCACAGTATCGAGTTCATGCGGGTCACCCAGCTGTCAGACCATGTTTGCATTCAAATCATTTTTCCATTCTTTACTTGCTTGAAAAAATTGGAAAGCATTTCTCTTGTCCATTGCAAGGAAAATGTGTTCTTTAGCTCTGTTAAGGTGGACGCTCGAGGACTTAAAAAACCTGCAAGGTTGCTTTCGGGTCTGTGTGATGCATAGAATCTTCATTTTCCATAGAACGCATGCATATTGAGTGTGTCACTTTGTGGACACTCAACCCTGCTAATGACCTGGTTGAAATATCTGAAAGCACTTGGTACTCGTATTACGGCGTAAGTGTGACTTCCAGAAGGAAAAACCCAAAGAAACGCAAGAAACGAGCCAAACCAAACCAACAAACTATAGAACAAGATGACAAGTGGCAGATGCAGTGTGTGAGTAGTCAGAAATAATCCAATAAGGCGCCGGCATTCCACGTACTGTGTATTACCACCATGGACAGATTGATCAAATCACTGATTTTTTCTTCACAGCGAGTCACTTATAAACTTCGGAATTAAGTGAACACTGATCATAGCCATCATTATACAAGATTAGAACAGAACTAGTATGGTATCGATGAAAAAAGTAAGATGTGATGTTGACAATGTTACAGTAGTATACTCTGACAGACACACTACAGAAATGCTAGCAGATGTATTGCAAGATGTCAAGTGCTTAGAAAAATAAAGTTCTGCAGAAACAGCTAGCTGTATGAAGTCTCTACAACATGTATGTATTGGTCATATTCTTACTCTAGATACGCTTTCGTTTATAAAATCCCTCTGTAATGATTATAACGCTTACAAAAGAAATGCAAAATAAATGATTTGAATCATTCTTCAGACGTTCGACATCGAAATCACTGGCAAGTTGTCGTTTAACTGACTAAAGGTTGGGGTAATTAGGAGTATTAATTACCCATTGAACTGAACACGGAATGTACATTGAACTGAACACGGAATATACATTGGAAAACGCATCCGCAAACGAATAAGAATAAGTAAATGTTTGGAGATTGTTTAGATTCATCAAAGTCCAGAGGACATTTCCCGGAATGTGATATTTAAGTCCTTAACAAACCTAAACCACGGTCCATCCACACACAGGGACCGTGCCTTAACAAACCTAAACCACGGTCCATCCACTCACAGGGACCGTGCCTTAACAAACCTAAACCACGGTCCATCCACACACAGGGACCGTGCCTTAACAAAGAACTTTGATTACACTTGTTTGCACTTTACTTTTTCATCACAGCAAAGGAAACTCATTATTTATTCACAATGTCAATGTTGGAGTTGGCAAATGCCAGATTTATAGCTTAAGTGTATAATTTAAAACTTAGTTTTAATGGTCATGCTTGGTCATGTGAAAGTCTTGTTTTGTACGGTATAATTTCGGAGGCACCAGCTGTAAAACTTGACCTTTTAGTATCACGTGATCAGCGACA
>LD343355.1:111173-121773 GCA_001465055.1 Ptychodera flava
AACTTGAAGAATACGACACGGCATAAAATAGTGTATTCGCATATGAAATAAATGAAGAGATTTAAAATATGAGCTGCAGTGAATTAATGTAATATAACGACCCTTATTTTGTAAGAGGGAATGGGACTGTACTAACATGTGGACCATTTGATATCCGTGGGGTCGTATGGAAAATTTCCGAAAAAAGATTCCCAACAAAAGTCAATAAAAAATCAGCTAGAAAAGACTTGACAAAAAAGATGGGTGAGTGGAAAAAAAAACGTACGTAAATAATGCTACCTCATTAATCTTCCAGACCCCCCCCGATATCAAATGGTCCACCCCTAAAACTAAATCTTTCCCCTTCTACGGAGATATTCCTCGAGTACTTCCCTAAAATTAAAAAAATAATTCACGATCAACAGTGTGTATAAACATAAAAAATTCATGAAAGCAATGCTCTTTAGAGTGATTTTGAAACTCATGTTTTTGTGAACATTTGATCTTAAATGAGTAAATGGAAGGGGGAGTGAGTTCCCATGCATCGTTTACTTGTCGTTCATTTTCCTGTAATCCACTTTTCGTGATCAATTTCTCCAGTTACCGATGAGATAATTGTACTTTAATTATGTTAGATACAGCGTATACTTTGCGATGTTTCTCATCCCTTTGTAATTTACGCACAATCAGATCACTGATTGCTGAGCACGCGGTTGACATTAAACTAAGCGATGGCAAAGTTCAAGTTCGGTTACTGAGGCGTGATAATGAAAATTTAGGAATGTAAGATGAAATCATAAGCTGATACCGACACCATCCTGCGCTGTGATTTTGCTGTATTCTAGTGACAATTTTAAAATGTAATGAGATAAACTAATCTAGAACTGATCAGCTATTTGATAGCGTTTAGTACGTTGGTTCAGGGAACGTCCGTCCTGATATGAAAGAAGAGTTTCATCCAAGTGATGTATTTTCCCCGCTTTGATTCTGTTTACATGGTAGGTCACTATCTGGGGACACAAAACGCGTTTAAGGGCAAGAAGGTTGACGCGATTACATTTAGCATGGCACCTGCTTGGCCTCAGCAATTACTTCTGTTGATAAGAATCTCCCTCAAGATAAGTGAAGTATTTTGCGCCGTATTTCCATTACAGGCCCGATTACAGGCAAAAATTGCCAAGTACGTATGTATGTATGTATGTATGTATGTATGTATGTATGTATGTATGTATGTATGTATGTATGTATGTATGTATGTATGTATGTATGTATGTATGTATGTATGTAAACATGTATGTATGTAAACATGTATGTATGTAAACATGTATGTATGTAAACATGTATGTATGTATGTAAACTATGTAGGCATATCTAATTAATCCTCACATGTGTCATTGTGTGTATGAGTGTTTTTGCCTGCAGTTGTGATTGATCTACCTGACAGGGGTGATTTTTCACTTAACTGTCATCAATTCCTGAATATATGTAAAACACTGCAACAGTTTATACCAATCATTACAACTACGCTGTGTCTAGTTCTCATGTCTATTCATTTGCCATAATATGTTTTACAGATCCCAGGTGAAAGAGAAGCAGAGTCCTTCGGTATATTAAATGTTTTAATGAGATTGCCCCTGAGAAAACTTGTTTCTGCGTTTAGAGTGTTTCGCAGATGGTGCCATATGCCTAGGAAACGAGTAGAATGCGGTTTTCAGTGATTCTTAGACAAATATGATTCTCAGTGATTCTTAGACAAATATGATTCTCAGTGATTCTTAGACAAATATGATTCTCAGTTATTCTTAGCGGATGCGATTCTCAGTGACTGTTAGACAAATGCGATTCTCAGTGACTCTTCAACAAAAGCGATTCTCAGTGACTCTTAAACAAATGCGATAACAGAGCACACCTCTGACATTTGCTCTGAGACGTTGACAAATTCCCCCATTTGAAGTTACACATGGTGAATGCCACATGTGGGGCTCGGCGTTTTCAATCTTTCGAAACGTACCCCCCCCCCTCTCTGTTCGCTCACCGATGCTACTTATCTTGTATTTGATGATTAAGTTGAGCTACATTTCTCGCTATAAATGGATTAACAATCAAGCATACAGGTCACTGCTCAATTACTCCCTCCTCATTTTATAAATTATCCTTCGATGAATTGATTAGCTTTGTGAACAGTTGATTCGGAATGCTTCACTTATTTTTACAGATATCTGCCTTGCTGTCCCCATACCAACATTCTAGATATATGCTGATAAGGTTTTCATAGTATTCGTACGTTTATCCTACCGTAGATAAGTTTGGCGTAGTTCCACTACAAGTTTAGAGATTTCATTTTTATTCAAAGACATATTATTCGTGTCTTTTTGCATATTTGTTTTATTGTAGGAATTGATTCATCAGAGTCGAAAATGACTTCACTCTAAATTTCGATGGAAACTAAACAAACCAGAAATTTCACACCATATCATATTTAACATAAACCTTTTTAAAAGTACAGTAATTTTAGATTGTTTAATCAAGCGGTCGATAATTTTCATTGATTTCTAAAGCTGGAACGGAATTTTTAAAACTATTTTTATTGTGTACGGTTTTCAAAGGACCCCTGTGAATACTTTACTCGATTAAAATCTGTAAGTTTCTCGTATAATAGTGCGTTGTTTCCGCAAAAGAATTTTATGAAATACAACAGTGGTTAATTCCATACTATTCAACAACATCCCATTATACAAATTTCTGACATTATTTCAAATGACTACAAAGTTACCGACTTTGTTATATGTCCGTTTTGTCAGAAAGCGGTGAAGGTACAAATCAAGTGTCATGTCAACAAGCAACGCGCTATCGGCTTTGATGTGCAACGACGAAATCAGGAGAATGCCTGCAAGGTTCCAATTTGACTAGGTATGTAGTCATTTTTTTGGTAATGAGAGTGCGTGGAGATAAATATATGGGTTAAGTTGAAACACGACTCTGTCAAGTAGTCCATTAATTTAAATGTGCTTGACCGACATCATTTCTTGATTGAAACAAAAAAGGCTTTCGGTTCTATTGTAAAGTGTGTTAGATAATCTTTGATCAATTATTTGTATTCTAGGTCATCGTTTGAGAGACCGCGACTGCCGTGGGTGTATCTTGTCGTGTAGCGATATCTTCCCAGGGTTCCATTTCAAAAGTAACTTGTTTTTTACTGAAAATGTCTAGGGCCATTCGGCTGATAAGAGTACACCAACTTTACTAACCGCCAAACTTTTACGTTGACTTATTACATGGAAGATTCCATTTCCCGGGGTTCAGTTAATTGCGTTTGGCCACGGCCCCTCCATCATGTGAAAGAGGGACCGTAGTTTGATTTACCCTACAATGGAAATCGTATCGTCTGATAAACTGCCGCTCGTCTTGAATTGACCATACTTTACAGATTATATATTCTGCCTCGTGGGCTTAAACTCTTTGACCAATCTAAACATCTGACAATCTCAAAATTAACCTTCAAGGATAGACAAAAGAAGACGTTACCTTGTGTAAGTGGTCAGAGAAAGCACATACACAACAGCGTTTAACAAAACGAAACGACACATAAAGCCCCAAGCAACAACAATCCATTTGGCACAATGGAGGCTACTAGTACGTGCAAAGGTACTTTGGAATCCCAAAGGTACAATTTTGGCAATTAGTGTATGTTTCTCTTTGAGATCAATAGTTGGGATACATCAGACTATAAAGACACACTATGTGTAGAATACCCGTACGCCTGCATTTTGAAAAGTACCGTCCAGCTATAAGTGTATACATGACCAGCTCGATGAATATTAATATATCATTGTGATTTCATGGCATAGTCAGGATTTGATATTTGTCTTATAACAGCCATAGTGTATAAAAATGTTAGAAGCGCCAAGGTAACTACGGCAACGTCAAAACATGTATAGGTATGTCATCGCATTAGGTCGCCACACATTTCATCTGTGGCGGCGGTTTTCAATGAGAACGCAAAGGAAACCTATAGCGACATTAAAGTTCACACGCGATGGAATTAAATTTCCCTGCTGTAAAATAAAACCGAGTTCAGTAGGAATTAAGTGCTCTTCGATCATTACAACTAAGGAAAGTGCATTACCACTCTAATTAGCAATAATTGTATTACAGAAATAGCAAGCCGCCATTTCCATGCCGTTAAATTTAATGAACCACCTTTATCACCTTTTTTTCGTGAAGGCCGAATGAAAGCTGGCAGATCGTATGATTACTTATGCTGAACATTATTCCTATGACCATTCCACCATCACGCTGATAAAACTCACCGATTTAGATCTAGTTTCCATGGCCTCGTCTTTTATTTTGATGACCGATGACAAAACATTTGGTTCCGTGCTGCTGTTCTTCATCTATGTAATCCGTGCTTCTGCAGTCGCCATGAACGCACAGTTTCATCTTTCAGTTCAGCGTAAGCCAACAGAGATGATACTAATACCAATGTAAATATTTAGTAAGCCACAAATTATATTGAAACTACATAAACCCTATCTTTATCATGTACAAAACCTCGGCAACATAGTATTTAATCAACATCCAGTTACATCACATGCTACTATCGGATTATGAAGAGCAATGGAAATATCCAAATAATGGGCAAAAATAAATATGTCTTCACTGTCCCAAACGCGAAGTTCATTTTGTAAATTGGCATGGTTTTACACCGACAGATGATATTTGTACATGTACATGATGGGAATAAACCGACCATTCTCTGCGCATCTCCACGGCAATATAGCGTTTAATGGCCGTGAGCAAGTTGCTCTACAAAATACCGTTGATGAAGTTTGACTGTTTTCCATCACATGGAGTTTTATTTGCCGAGACATAAAATGGTAGTATTGAATGGTAATATAGAAGCCACATAGTCTATCAACATTATCGTCCATAAAACCACATCTAGGAGAATGATTTCTCAGTGTTGACGCCGCTCAATGATTATAGTTCTCGCATCATAGAGTAGTGAGACATGTCTATCTTAGCCGTCTGAACAAACCCAATCATCTCATGAAAACTAAACTCTGAGTAATAGTAAAACCGACACCTCGATTGAAACACAGTAAATCTCTAAAATTGAAACAGTATTTCCTAGTCCCCAAACTACTATAAAATGCAAAACTACACCAAGTATCGCCTCATAGTGTTTCAAATCAAGACGATCAAGCGGTGAAGGTATCGTCTTTCCAATGAAGATCAAACTCAGTACCTACGGAGAGTAATCAAGACGACGACTCAATTTCTCGGCATAGGTTTCAAGTTCTGACACACGTTTACCGGACAACATCAAACTATCGAATATTTGGAGTTTTCAGTTTTTCAAAAAATGTACGCTGGCCAGTAGTATGATCTGCAAACATGGCACTTGTGCAGCAAATTTTGCATGTTTTATTGAGATCAGGGTTACCGGCTACTTTTCTTATCGTCATTGTTTATTCCCATGGCAACCACTGTGTTTATGTCTGACACAAGGATACACTGTCCTTCATTCAATTTTCCCCCTGATAATTTGAGAAAGTTAATTCTGAACAATTCAATGAAACCGCTGCACCAACTTGTTTAAGTCATTATCGACAGTGTAACGCAGTATCCGTACACAATAGATGATGATTCTGAAACAGATAGGTTTGACAATGTTTGTCGTTGAATTTGTTCAAAGAAGTGAGAGTGAACTCCCGTTTTAAGACGTCACTGATAAACAGGCTTGTACAGGCTTGAATACCTGACCTTTGTTACGACGAAATGCTATCAGGTCATTATATCAATTTTTGAACAGTGTGGTATTACTTTGAATTGAATGTATTGTTACAATTAAAAGGGACAAAGTCGGCCATTTTTCACAAATTAAATGAAACTATGACGAAAATGAATTAATAGTCATGACCATTAATTCATTTTCGCTATGGTTTCATGTATCGTGTCTAAAACATGGGTTGAATATATGCATGGTCACCCATTTATTCAACGTCTTTTAACATATCAAACAATATAAGTAGTATCTCGTATCAAACAAAATTCATGAAAAATGGCCGACTTTGTCCCTTTAAGAAGAAAGGAGTAATATTCGCCTTGCATCATGGGGAATACTCTTTTGGCTTGCACAAGTACTCACGATCTTCAAATTATGGACGCCACGTTCAATGCAACTGCATACTTTATTGATTAGAAGATCGCCCAAGACACGGCTTCTCTCACGTCTGCTGTATCTTGATATAAAACGAATGACAGGGTAGCAGAGAGCGACATCGTTGAAGAATGGGGTTTTAAACAGTATCTCAAAGGCGTAGCTTTACACCTGTTTACACGTGCGATAGATATGAGTTAAAGATAAAACATTCAACCAATTATAAATGCATTCAGTGGTTATCTGCAAGGCAAGTCGTCATATCATCCCCTGTACATGTGGATATAATGCCTGATCGTATTCCAGTTTCCAAATGCCACGTGAATGTCACTATCGTTCTGTGGCTGTGTTTAAAACTGCTCATTGGTATGCCAAGAGGTAACAAGTCGGCATGATAATAGAAAAGTCCGCATTTGCTGTTCCGTCTATATTGAGTAAACGACTGCTAAATGCAATATCCTTTATGTGCGATATTTCAAAAGTCTTGCAGGAATGAGTTTCGTGCAAAATAGCATAAAGAAAGATACGGGATTCGCTTTTTCACATTCTGAGATGACGAGTGTGATAGATTATCTGGTCGTTGGATTTCGGCGACAGCTTATAAGAGGGTTCAAATTTTCTTGGACACCAGACCGACGTCGATTACGTACGTAGAATTCCTACCATGCTATAAGCTTATAAGGTTTCGAAAAATTATAGGCAAGGCGTAATTAATTTGTGAACTGTTAGCATTAATCGTACAAGAAATCCCCCGAATGTTAGGAACACCTTTTAAAGGATTAATGATAACAATTTGTGACCTTTCCGAAAAATATTTACCTGGCCATTACTGTAATTCCTGCCGACAATGATAATTTAGAGTTGACCATTCTCCTCAAGCCTGAAAAGTGGAGCAATTCGAGAATCTTCGAAGAAAATGCTTAGGCTATATGCATTAAAGCAGATCAAAGTTTGGAATCACTTCTAAAGAAAACAACTTGCTCCGATAATATGCAAAAGTATCTCAAAATGCTAAACTTGCGTGTGTCAAATCACAACGGTAGTATTAACTTTCATGTTATTATGAAAAGCACAGCATTGCCATGCCAGTGCACGTTGCAAAGAGCTGCGCATGTCTGTCGAGATGTGTAAAATGTGCGAGAAATGCAAAAATAATGTTAACTGACAGTTGTTTGCCAAAACTTTACCACTTTGACTATGTTTAATAAATCTCCTAATATTGAAATGTTCAGCCCAGGTCTGCTGTATTCGAAACAATACAGTGTAATTCTTTTCTTGAAGGAAATAATATTTCAATATGTGTGATCGATGTTACAGTGCTCCTGATATGAAAAAGAATGAAAAAGAAAATTAATAAGAAATATTAAAACCAGAAACATAAATATAAAAATGAAACTTAAAATAGCTTTTAATTCGTGTAAAGCATAATCCGTAGCAGACGACAGAGTGCTGCATGTAAAGAGTCAACGTTAGAATGTTCATTTTCACTGTTACTTAATTGATTTAATTAATATTAGAAATCGTTGAAGCCAAAACTGAAATGGTAAGAGAAAATGTCAAGGACACTGAGATGACAGTTCAAGTTGCCCTTGAAGATCTATATAAAAGGACTTTTATGTATTAAATTTGAAAGATACACTCAGGCCACCCATTTTTAAAAACAGTTGAACATTACATGTCCACAGAAACATCCGAACTTTTAGTGGACATTGGGATTTAAATGTCGCACTCCAGTCAAAAGTATTTGTCTTGGTCAAGTCAGTGATACCTGCACTGTTGAAAGTCCGTTGTCACAGCAGATGTTCTTGTTGTCATGGTAAAAAATGTTGATGTGAACAGATCAAGGTGCTCTGTTGCAACTGACAACAAAACCCATAAAGTTTATTTGGCTGCAAAACACGAGTGACAATTACATACTCTACGTATATGGATGGTATTATAGATATCACAGATATATCAGGTATTAATACATTTAAGAGATACAGAAATTAAACACTATTCAAAATACAAAGTATATTGTACCTGTAACGGGTTTTGATCTGCCTGTCAATGCAGCTTTCTTTTTAAGACATCAAGCTCCGGAAACATGAACTGTTTGATTATTTGGTTTGTCAACATGGCCTGTATTGCGAGCAATGAGTATACCTATGGGTTACAATTAATCTCACATTCAGAACTATGCTAGTATTACATCGGTTGTATGGTTGCATCAGTATACTGAGCAGTAGCATTTCAATTTTCTTTTCTGGACTAGCAGTAGAAAGAAGCTGTAGTTAAATACAAAAAGAAAAAAACAACGTCATCAAATTTAGATAGTGTGGATAGTTTTTTTGGAGTTACGTAAGTCGGTCACTTTGTGAAGTGGTAGGATGGCTGTTATTTTAAATGCATTTATTCACTGTAAATGTATGATTGTAACACATTTTTGATTTTTTTACTGTTTGATCCCAAAAAGTAGTTCACTGAAAGACCTCATATTCATTGAAGTTTGTATGTACAGAATGAATACATTTGCATTGGCTCAATACCAATGTATGTACTTCAGTGCGCTAAGGGGACCGACTCTCTTGACTCGATGAATATTAATTTGACTAAGAGGGGACACCAATAACTACTCTACATGTACTTTGATATAATCCTGGTGTTTCACTTAATAAAAACACGATTTGAACTAATTTGGGATAATTGGATCTTCATATTTTTCAAATTTCTCAAAAGTGTTAGGTGCCCTTTTCCTATAGCTGAATGTTGCAATATTACAATTTACTCACAAAAAGTGTATAACTTAAAAAGAAAAGCAGAAGAGCTTACATTCATCATCCAATTATCCCAAATTAGTTCCAATCGTGTTTAGAGTCGAACTTTTAAAATGATATCGCCATCATTGAATGAAAATAGTTAACAGCTTTTGTATTCTTTTCTGTTGCTTTGTAAGGCAATGAAAACACCGTGAAGGCTACTTTATCGACTTCAATATCGTTTGTGGATGGCCCACAGAGTCATGGACGTTTTGAATCTCTCAAGGACATTTTTTGCGGAAAGTTGATTGCACTCCTCTCAAATTCCTACAAGTACCAAATGAACATTGCCTAGGCTGTTAATTTTGTTAATATTGATAGATGAATTATGAATAGCGAAATGATTAGATAAAAGGTCCGTAAACGTTCAGTCAGGCTAGCCCAGTAAATAGTGTCATAGGACAAGTCGACCTCTTCTTCACAAGTACTTCTCTGACAAATGAGGTATTTGTATGTGTCAGTGTATAGGTGTTGATTGGATGAACATTAACTCATCTAATGGATTTCATGTTTAGTGAAGTACTGAACGGCTATGAACACATCCGCCTTAATCGTAAATGCAACTTTGATGAAAAAAAAGAAGAAATATTAATTCAATATTTGAAATGATTTCTGACAGATTTACCGAGTAAATGAAAGAAAACGTGAGTCACCAGCTTTGTGTTTACAAAATACATTTGAAATATCAATCATGGTGTTTGAGATGTTCGCCTTTTACCTTACGGCGCAGAGAGTCTTGTGATGTGTCGCCAGAGTTGGAGACATCCACGATTAATCGTTGATTACTCTTCAGTTCGTTTTTAGACTCTATTAAGTAGGATTAGTTTAATTGCCTGACGCAAAGCTTGACTTCTCTTGGTTGTTTGCCAATATGGCTTGGCCGTTAGCAGAGCCTCATTCGATGTTTACGATATTATCGGTTATGCGTACTTATGACGACGACACGAGAGATTTACGACACAATCACCGCCATTCTGTGTTTGCTTTCTTCTAGTAATAGTCGTTTGCCACCTGTGTACGTCAGTTGACACTGTCCGTTGCAGCGAGCCTAGACTGTTTATTCCTTTGAAGTGACGGTATGGAAGAGTTCATCTCTGTTGGACGCGTCAAGCAAACAAATGTACCCAGTCATATACGGTACATGCGATTAATGTAGGTAGTGTCAGATACATCATTGAGCCTTGTCACTCTCTTCAGAGGCTTGATTTCACAACAAGTCGCATTTTCTCTCGGTGGAGATTGGTGTGAGAGTTATCTTTGCCTTGATAGATGAAAACACAAAAGAAAATCAAAGCAAACACAAACAACTTGAATAGCATTGGTAGTGCTCGTACAACTGATTGCATCACAAGATGTGATACTGATTTTTACCGAAATGGAACTTATGAATTTCGATAATGGAATGAAACAATGAACATAGCAACAACAAATTGCCGATATCACTGTTGTAATGGTCATATAGCATTAATCATCATCATCATCATCATCATCATCATCATCATCATCATCATCAACGTCGTCGTCGTCGTCTTCAACAGCAACAGCAGGAATGAGAAGTAAGCAAAGATGTTCAGCTATATACCTCGATGACACTGTGACATTTCTCATTTCAGTGAAATTATCGACAAGGCTTAAAACGCTGTGGAGCTGTTTTAATTTC
>LD343355.1:123525-156491 GCA_001465055.1 Ptychodera flava
TTTGTTGATACGAAAGAACACATGACTCCGATTTGTATATTCATATTTTTTTAAAAACTGCTTAATACAGACGTTTAGAGTTAATTAAACAAAAAATTTCCAAAAACTACCGTCAAACCATCTTCAATTGAATGTTTTTTATCAAATAATAGGTACAGTCTATTCTTTTGGTGTTTTAAAGGTTACATTCAAAATATAATTCATGTGCACATGGGAATAATTAATGGAAATAAACTATCCAAAGTGACATTGTCTTACAAAATAATTGAAAACCCCGAAAACACGTATAGGCGTGATGTTTGCAGTGTCGTTTGCTCTGTGTTCGGTTCTTTCATAAAGCTGAATCTCTCGTTGACACTGGCAAACACAAGATGTGAGCAATAGAGTCACGTCTGCTTATGTGATAAGAAAGTCCAATCGCTTGTAAAAATGAACGTGTAGCGGTTCAAGTATAGCTTGACAGATTGTATCACATCGCCGATTGTTTACTCAAGGGAAGAATCTGTTTGCTCTAACTCTTTCCAACTGACGTTCCTTTGACGAGTTTCCATATACATGGCCATCCTTCAACGTCCAGACGAGACAAGTTGAATCATTCTACTCTATTGGATTTACTTGCCCTTTGACCTGGAGGGTAGCAACCTTCCCTTCGTGTTCGTTGAAAAGCTGACAACTTCTGGATAAGGTAATATACATCAGTTCAAAGACATTAATCGATTGGTGTAAATACACATGAGATTTGTTGATTAAGTGGCGCAAATTGGTCATCTTTGGTATCTTTGGTAGGGGAAAGAGCAATATTATTTTATCATGTATGTAAGCTTATCTCCATGTAGCTGAGACCGATAGAAAATATACATCAATCCTGAATAACGTTAAATATGGACATCTTTTTACCAACTGAAAGATCTCTGAGTAGATAGGGGACCTTCAAGTTACATAGCTATAAAGAGGTCTCCGATATGCAAAATGAAATTTAAACAAACAAACGTTCAAATAACCAAAAAAGGTACTCTAATATGATATGTTTCCGATAGACAATTTGTGACAACTTGTATGGTTCATTTTTGTAAATGTCAACATGGCAATAGTTTCCACGTAACCGTTTCAGTCAATTGCTGATCAACAGCTCCCGTGTATGCGGCATGTGGACATGTATTTTATAAGATCTTCATGGCTACATTTGAAGACGCAGACTCTGACTATGTGAGTTTTGTTGACTGAAATCCTGTGCTAGAGTATGTCAGATGTGCGTAATCAGACCATTCGTTGACATATCACAATGATTTAACTTTTTCCCCAGATCATTTTTGCGTAACACCCGAAACTCCATGACGCTCTCCGCGCTGTATGATCGTAGGTGATGAGCTCCCGTAGTTGAGTCAAGATAGTGTGGAAATCGTTGATTTCGACATCTTTGACAACAGAGCAGAATCTTGAATGCTTTTCGGAATTCCCGATTAAATACACCATAAAGTATTGGATTAACAGTGCTATTAATGTAACCCATCCACAACACTATCTGATACATAGTCACAGGAATGGTACAATTGCACACTGGTTCAAAGGTGAAGAGTGTGAAGTAAGGAACCCAGCAAATAATGAATGCACCCATCACTAAAGCCAGGATTTTTGTCGCTTTGTGTTCATTAACAAAGGGTTTATTCCCTGAATGTAAATTGATCTTCCGAGCTTGGTTCTTAGCGATCAACAGGATCCTGACATATACACACGTCATGACAATCAGCGGCAAATAAAATAATAATATACCGTCAAGAAAACTGTAAATTGGATTGACTGTCAGTTCACAATGGCGAGGGTCGTTATAGTTCTGTACTTTGAAATTAGGAGCGTTCCAACCCATGTGTATCGGTAGAAATGACACAAGGACAGATATGCACCAGACAGCGGCGATAGCAAGAAAAGCTCGCTTACGAGACATCTTAAGAGGGTATTCCATCGGGGTCGTTATGGCAAAATACCGATCAATGCTGATCACGAATAAATTCAATATGGACGCAGTACAGAATAAGACATCGAAGGACTGGTAAATATTACACAATACTGGACCAAAACTCCACTCTCGTCTAATCTCGTTGATAGCGCTGAATGGAAGTACCAATATCCCAAGTTGTAGGTCGGCTAAAGCTAAGGAAACCACGAAGTAATTAGTAACGTTCCGCAATCGACGATTTACAACAGGTGCTAGGCAAACCAATGAATTACCGAATACAGTGAAAAATATTATCAATGATAACATGGTTCCTATTAATGCAAGAACGCCTCGAGAACGACGTAGTTGTTCCACCTGGGGTTCTTCAGTCGTATTAAAATCAGAAGCGTTGGTTGAGAGTCCTGAATGTGTCCATTCATTGCCAATCACATGTGTAGTTACCGGGAAAACACAGCTCTGTGACACGTTGGTCCAATACGTCAAATTATTTCCTACTGACCCGCAGTGCATTTCGACGACTATTTCTTCACGTCACACAAAACTGAACCTCAGGATAAATCATAAACATCCAGGTATGGTGTCTTTACAATGTTCGGCGATCTTGCCTACAGCAGCAGAGTATTATCCGATGTTTTTGGTACGTTGTACGTCTACCTTTCAAATGAAATAAATCGTTTGCATAAAAAACGTATGAGCTGCTATATAAGTCAAAATACTAGACACATAAGTCGATCAATGGAAACGATTGAGGAGGCGATTGAGTTCCACGTGCATCATTCTCTTCCGTTGAAATGTTTGAGAGATGATCTTTAGGTCATGACACACTCCTTGTGCCAGTCAAGATAGGAAAATACGTTGCAAGACACCATCATCTCAGAAAACATCAACTGTCGATGTGCATCATTCCTCAGTACTAAAATGCACCATATCAAATCACGGACTTGGTTGATGGCACTGTTACTATGGGTTTTTGGTGTCGGGTGCACGTCAATTACTGGGAGTATCAACACCTACCTTATATACATCTGCCCAAAGGTCCCCGTTCATTGGCTGTCTGGTTGAAGCAATAGTTGCCACCTCAGACGTAACCAAGGCAACGTCAAGCGTTAGATTTTAAGCGAGATTCGTTTGTTTGTTTCTTCCCTTCTGTCGAGAAAGTTGAATGTAGTAGTACTAGCCAGTAATTTGTGTCTTGCTAAGTGTACGCCCCGCAGAGACTTTCAACGATCATGAGAGTGTCGCTAAAATTTACTCCGAGGATTTTCTTCTTTGGAAAAATCGCGATGCAACTCTTTGTCGTTAAACGCTGTTACATATCTAGGAACAGTATTTCACTCAGCAAAAGGAACATTTATATTTCCGGAGAGAAGTGGATTGAATTGAATCACAACCTTTTGATCGAAATGGTGTGGTGTACCTTGTAAAGCCAACAGAACATTTAAAAACAGCACTGATGCCCAACGCCAACTCATCTATAAATCGCCAATAAATGTTGGGTTTGTTGGATTCCCAGAAACGTTGCTTCAACCTGTGTAAGGTCAAGGTCAAGGGCCAGTGTACAGGCAATTAATGACAGGAAATAAGTAGAGTCTTCTCCAAAAGGAAATCGCATAAGACGTCTCCTCACATCCACTGTATGAAGTGTATTCAAATAATACATCACATTTTCCGATTTACTCGACGTTTTCCCCTGCGGCACTCGCCTTTATCACCAGCTGACTAAGATTTCGTTATACCTTTCTCAGTATTCCCTGATACGAAGCCAAGAGGGTCGTTTCTGACAGATTAATCCAGAATTCTGAAAAGAAAAGAAAATCAAATGGAAAAGAATGGTTTATTTTCAGATTGTTGTAGTGACCAAACATTCAGTCACGACCGATCACCACTTCTAAAGTAAATTGTTGTTGTCTCTAGTCCATTTGTTGCAATTAAATTGTCTTACAGTTTAAATGTCATCACAAAACACCACTCTACTTTCATCATGTGTATGACGTGTACTTTCAGAAGTTGACAATAGACATTGTAATGACGTGTGATGCCCGTAGCGCAGAAAGTCACAATTTACAGATATTTTGAACTTGAAAGAAACCTGATGAGAGCATTATATTTCATTAGGTGTTAAAGAGACCGGTCTGTAGAACGTACAAGAAAGCGACAATTGAATGTTTTATCACCCTAACAACTGACACCTTACGCACATATAGCCAGGTATTATGTGTGAATCTTTTGTAGGTCAGGGGTCAATTTACTGCAAAATTTGGCATACCCTTGACGGAGAGCCAGAAAGTATATTGCTAAGATCAAATTTGATACGTGTCCCTCGTTTCCAATCATTCTTATAATTCTCCTATCGCCATGTCAATATAACCAAGCTATGGCGCAGCATTGCATATAGTTGAAAACAGTTACAAAGGCCTGGCTTGTAAAACAATAAACGCTGTTCTATAACTGTGCATGTCCGTTGTTTTATATTTATGTATATTTATCAATGCAGACTCGACACTTTAATTCACATGCTGTGAATTTATCAAACAGAAAATGGTTGCAATGTTTGATACAATTTTTATCATTCTTGTTTCATGAAACAATTACTTTTTCTTAGTTTTCTCATGGAAGACTTCACAAGGTATTCAACTTGCAGAAGCTACGTGTTCAAATTTTGCCAAAGAATTCTATGCCAGACTAAAACTTGTCAACCATGAAATCGAACAGGAACAGGTTGGTTGCATCGACAAGGATTAAGGTTAATGGTAAAAAAGCTGTTACTATACATTGTCATTATTTTTGTTAAAGAAAACAAGTATGTTTTCCGCTTGTTTATCCTAAAATATGTTGAACAAAATACATCATACCATTGTTGACAAACGAACCCTTATCCGGATTAAAATAATGTCACGTGATGTCAAATGTCAACAATAACATTAGGCATTACACACGTATGAATGTACTGACAGAGTTGATTGCTGGCATTTATACATGGGTTTAGGAATAGAACTGAAAAGTTTCAATTAATAGCGCTTAGTTGGAGTCCATGTTTTTTTTATTTTATCACAACTTTTAATTTTCATCGAAATATAGTTATAATTTAAATATAGTTAAGTATACATTTGAACTATTTGTCCCATAAATATTCTTTGAAGTTTCAACTGATATTTTTCATCTCATCTCATCTCATGCCAATATCCAAAAAATAGTGTGGATTGTACCATATTATTTGCATAGTGTGAATTGTGCCATATACACAACTATTATCCAAATAATAGTGTGGATTGTGCCATATACACAACTATTATCCAAAAAATAGTGTGGATTGTGCCATATACACAAATATTATTTGCATAGTGTGGATTGTGCCATATACACATATTATTTGCATAGTGTAGATGTTTCAGAGTTCACCAACTTGAATTGTAAAGCAATCCATTGTCATAAAAATCTGGAGCATTTATAGACTCTGATTAGACTTGTGTGGCACTATTTCCGGTTGCTTTGATGTGAGATCTTGTCCTTCTACAAAACAAGGTAAAATGCCCGTTTCCTGTCTGTAATTGAATACACAATACCAAGCTCACTCTTTCTGAGAAGTTGAAGTGACTTCATTTATATTCAGGAGACTTTGTTGTCAGAGATTTATTTTACAATGTCCTTACAATAGCGGCGTCTTTTACCATTTATTACATGATTTGAAGTCTCAACCAATACTATTTGACGTTTCTGTACGCACTGAAAGATGTTTGTCTACTTACCAAAATAAGTACATGGATACATATACGTTTCTAAATTTTTAAGTTGCAACTGCCCATTCAAAATGTACAGCCTCAAAGAGATATGAATATTAT
Source organism: Ptychodera flava (assembly GCA_001465055.1). Taxonomy (NCBI): domain Eukaryota; kingdom Metazoa; phylum Hemichordata; class Enteropneusta; family Ptychoderidae; genus Ptychodera; species Ptychodera flava. The sequence goes on from LD343355.1 coordinate 129,319, forward strand.
ATGAATGAAAACAAGAAACAACTACTAGTAACACGATAATTTTACCCTTCCTTGCTCGACAAAAAGCTCTAAATTAAAGTTTATTTTTGAAGAAGGTGTCGCAGAGCAACATCATGATAGCTCTGACGACCGTGTTTTTGAAATTGCGTTTAAAATTGAATTTGACCGATGTTTACCTGGTTGGTAGGTTACTGGGGAGACTTGCAAAGTACGACACGGCTTAGATTGCTTAAACGGTGTAATTGAAAGAAACCGAGGGTGAAATGGAATGGTACTTCGTGAACAAAATTTGAAAAGACGCCGCTATTAGATCTTTAAGTGGCTGCTAGGAGGTAGACCGTGAGAGAAGCACTACGCTTATTAGGAGTCTCTGCTAATTCGAATGATGACTTCGTACTGCAACTAGCCATGGAGTGTTTTATATTGCCTCTCAAGTGATTTCGCCTCGCCATTTATTATCTCTTACACATGCAAGGACTTTACCGTACGCTTTAACAAATAAATTCTGCAGTGGCTCCTGGAATTCAAAACGGATGAAGATACACCGCGCTGAATTTGAGAGTTTAACTATTCTGCCAAGCAATTACTGCTTAAGAATGCATGCTTATATACACAAAGGTAACTTAGCGTCCAATGTGTCATTATCCATTGCCGTCACGTATGTTCTCTCATAATGAAACATTGCGTGCATTCACCTCAGTGCTGCCCCCTCCACCACATCGCTCGCCTGTTCTCAAGGGAAAAAACATAAATCCCTTCCTTTGCCTCGTGGTTAGATTCGTCAATGACACATTAATCTGCCCTCATTGTAAAAGTTTTTGAATTTATAAAAGCCATAAGCATGATTTATTTCCCATCATTTGTGTTTTTTCCTTCCCACTTGTTTCCATGCATACATTGAAGAGAATATTTTTTATGGCTAAGACATGCAAAGTATGATTCTTAATGGATATGTTGAGCATTACAGTGTGACTGTACACTTAACAATTATATATATACATATATCTCGTAAATGCACATAAAAGTAAATTTAGACATAATTGTCTCTCATAAATATGTAAAAAAGCCAAATCACCAGCAAACGTTTGCCATTTATGAAACTATGCTAAAGAAGACATCCTGATGGTCCTTGTTATGGTTAACGACCTCAGCACTAAGTTTGAAAAGATGAACATAGTGCAATTCGCGACAGAATGTTTACAGGCAGTTTAAAATAATTGTATTAATTATGTGATTATGAGGAATTGGACCATTTCAAAAACTCAGAAAGTAACTTGGTTTTGTTTGGAAAACGCTAAGGTAACATCCTAAATCATATGATATAAAGAGCTGACTGATCAAGATTCACATTTGTTAACCAGTAACTTGTCTCCACGGATTTCTTGTTTTATCGTGTTGAATAATATATAGACAAAACATTCTTAGCTTGATTATATATCTCATCGAAAACACAGCATGACGAAAAAAGCATCAACTGTATTTGTCAAGCAAAGACAAGGCAATAGAACTGGCAGCACACTAACAAATTGCAACAAATTGCAATACAAACTATATCAACTATTGCTTGCTTCTTACTTGCACACAATTAAAAACGACATATAAGAAATTAAACTTTTAGGTGATTCTTGAATCATTTCATTGGTAAGCCAGTCGTATTATATATCACCGATGTGATGTGGTTCTCATTGCCATCTTTAACAACACAAGTTAGAAGAATTTAGCGTTAAGGTTGTGTGTGAAATATATTATTTATGAATTAACGGCCGGTTGGTGCTGTCTCAGGATATTTGGGTACATACGCTATGATTATTTGTCAATTATTATATTTCATTGAACAACCCATCCATCCGTACACAGTAGCTGATAAATAACCTCAGTCAGTTTTCGTTACGGTGACTATTATGAAAGTTTCAGTTCATCATATTCTTACAATAACACGTTTTGCTCGCAGTGTCTACAGAAGAATATACTGCGGCGCCAATTATGAGTGAATTGAATACAATTGATGAGACATTTACTACAAGATTGCATCGCGGAAGTTGACGCCTAAACCCCATATCAATTTTATAAATAATTTTATGATCACTTTGTATTCGTTGGACACATCTATGAAATCGAGTCAGATGAATATTAGTGTACTCAGTTCAAAGCTATACGATAGGCGATAGACGGTAGACGTACGATTCTCAAAATTAAAGTCTTGACTAATACTGCTATGTACAACCATTCTAGGTGTAATGTTCTCCTGTAAACCCACATAAAATCAAATCGCAAATAAAACAGGAAAAGGAGATGAAGAGGACTCACCAAAACATCGGCAACTATTCAGAATTAGACTCAAGACAGCGAAAGATGCTCTTTATTCATCTTAAATTATCAACTGTTGTCATTATTGCTTACAACTGTAATCTCGCTGTGTTACGATTGTAAATTTTACTGCAATTGGCTCCTCTCTGCGGCCAAAGGTGAAATGTGTTATACAAAAGACAGCAGAGTGGAATTCAGCTCGTCAATGGCTAAAACAAAGTACGGTTGGCTGAATTCGTTAGTGAATATCTACTTCAGGAGGTAATTGGTAATTCGCATTGCCATGAATGTCGTAATCGTTTTTGTTCCTTCTTCAGTAATTTGACGATCTTGACGAGTCTTATTTGTGTCGGCTCTGTCTGTGAATTCCTCGAGCAAAGACACTCTTATGCTGATGTCTTCTCATCTTGTCAAGAACTTCATTGCTTTCACTCTAAAAGCCGCAATCGAAATTCCAATGACAGTTTAAGTCGCAAAAAAGGATGGACTCAATTTCTTTTCAATTTTCTCAGTTTATTTCTTAATTTTGTATCGATTGAAATGTGTTTTTCTATTTCACAACACATGCTGGAATTGAATAACGGCCATAGATAAAACTGCGCACACGCACGTTCCTTAAACATTGCAACGATGGTTGGCATTACCTTTGTGATTGTCGAATAAATTCTCCGATATCGGTTTAAACTTCAATAGAGTCTTAACGGTGGATGGTATCATAGATACGGCACATTGAAGTAACTTTCACCACAGTGTTGAACTCAGATAAATATGCCATTTTGACCTTGTTTGATCGGAAAACTAACCCTGTGCAACAACACCTGACAATCAGAGTCTTATTTGAGTCAAGGGAGGTGACTATTTATTTTGTTAGGAATAGTTTTGGCAAGTAGTGGCCAGACGTTTCTTGATCAATATTCCAAGTCTGTGTAGCAAATAGTTCTTTATCAGTCGCTGGAGTAAAACTTTCCCATGGGCAGTGATCACTGTATTGACTTGATAGATTAGTCTCCTTGTTGATTTTTTTTTTCCAAAATTGGCAGGCTTCCAATGTTCTGATCAACATTTTTGGTAATTTCAATCTTTAAAATCTCATTCAGAAGATTAAATTCAACACCAACATAACTTACAAACAACAGCATTCCGCGGTAGCTGCATTTTGCGAAGAAAAACAAAACATTTCTGTTTAAGCACTTCCTTAAACAAATATTTTAAGCTTTCCTATGCAGTGTAATACAGATAATATCAAAGTATGGAACCACATGCAAACTGAGCAGGCATTTCTTGTATTTAACGTTCTTATGTACGCAGTCGCGTTTGATGATTGTATCTTTTGCAACCTTCAATATTCTATCGCTGTAACTAATGCCCCATACTGCAATATGTATAGCATGCCTTAGTAGTCTGTAATACGTAGTATGCCTTGCTAGTCTGTAATATGTAGTATGCCTTTATAGTCTGTAGTATATAGAATGCCTTCATAATCTGTAGTATGTAGTATGCCTTCATAGTCTGTAATATGATGTATGCCTTCATAGTCTGTAATATGAAGTATGGCTTCATAGTCTGTAATATGAAGTATGCCTTCATAGTCTGTAATATGAAGTATAGCTTCATAGTCTGTAATATGAAGTATGCCTTCATAGTCTGTAAAATGAAGTATGGCTTCAGAGTATGTAACGTTCTTAGCACTTGCTTTGTTGAAAATGATATGGCTACTATGTTTATCGAATGTTAACTCTAACTATAATACTGTTAGTTATTGTTTTGAAAATGCAATTTTATGCTATCAATAATGCAGTTGTTTGTTTTATCGTCAACATGTGCAAATGTTGATGCGAAGGTAATTTCAGACCTTGTTTATTTTATGTCACAAATAGGTAAAGTACATTAAAATGTATTTGCTTGACGACGAAATCACTGACTGATTCAACATACTCGACACAACTACACTAATTAAATGTGCTCCATTGAATCAAATTTTACTTGCACAATATCTTTAATATGGAAAACAACTGAGGTCAGCATTTCGCGAACATCTGTCGCACATGATCATATTTAAAGTGCAAATAAGTTACTGTCGTGAAATATTGGACCATGTCATCTATCAACCGATGTTGGTAAAATCAATATAATCCAACACTCGGTGTTGCTTAAGAGATATCATGATGCAGATATCCTACGGTTAACGCAAGCCGTGGAGAACGAAATATTTACATTTTTCTTTGCCATTTACCAATTAAATCAACAGTTCGAGATTTTTTGTAGATAGCACATTGCAAGAAATAAATTCAAAAGTTTACTGCTGTAATGTATACATGTTTGTCAAGATATAAGGATAGTTAAGATGAGTGACTGTAGAGGTATAATACATAAAGAGGGGAGAAATTGTCTTACGCTTCATAATACTAGTATTGTGCGACAAGCATTCAAACAGAAGTACAATGTAGAAAGGTTAGTTTATAGGATTTGATCCTCGACTGGATCATAAATACATCCGAGGTCGATGTACGTGATGCAGTAGCCGGCTGCGTGATAAACAATTCCTAGAGCTTACAGATCTGAAACAATTCCAATGAAAAGAGTCCAACATATAGAGGCGATCGTCCAGGATTGACTGGGTGAATTTTTCATTTGTGCGCTTCCAATTATCTATCGTGAAGGCAGAAATAATCAGCTGATTGTTACAATTTAAAATATTGTCATTTCAAATCTTTTGTGACATGATATTAAAGGGATAGAGTCGTCGAAACTGCGCTTGTGCGAGTTTCTTGTTTACAAACAATGTATTTCGTGCACGATATCTAGATTATAGTTGCAACATTTAAATTACTTGATGTAGATTATGAGAGACATGTCACCATGGTACCTTGAATACAGTGTTTGCATTGGTCGTAGGGGTCCCATACGACCTTAGGATACAGTGTTGCCATTGGTCGTAGGGGTCCCATACGACCTTTGGATACAGTGTTGCCATTGGTCGTAGGGGTCCCATACGACCTTGAGATACAGTGTTAAAGTAAATGATTTGCAGATCATTGTTATTTTATATCCATGTTTACGTCTTTGTTAAAATTGGCAGATAAATCTGACACTATCTGATCAGTTATTAAAGTTTTTGTTTGAATACAGAAATTCCATGGCAACTCTTAACCTTTGAATGTGCAAACAGTCTGTCGCGGAAAGACTGTACTCTAAGGGCAGTTCCATTCTTTCCTGTTATTCTGTTGGAGTAGACTAGAGATAAATGACACAAATGTAAATTCAATTTGGATGAAACATATCAGCAGAGGTTTCCTCAAAGGTATTCGTATTTAGAGCCATTGGTACCATTGTGGTTCCATAGGTTTGCATACTAATGAGGTGACATTTATGATTTAGATGATAAAAAAATCTCCATTAAGCGAATTGTAAGAACAGCTCATCTATGAAAACTCATCAAGTAATTTTACTTTCTTCAAAATATGAATGTTTGTTCAACACTCAACGATGGAAATGCCGCCACTTTCAAGAAAATCAGCTCTTGTTCGACTGAAACGTCAGACGAATGGACGTTTACGGAGATACTTTTTAAATGCAGTCTGTGAGCGAATAAAGACATCGGGTGAGCGTTGATAGAAATTGAGCGGGCCTCTACGCAGCATTCCTTCTCTCAAAGGAAATGTTAAACTCGAGAAGCCATAATTACAATTCAGGTTGTCACCTTGTTTAGCGTTTTAGATAAAATTACATTCCTGAAATTACAGTCTAAAGATGTTTTGTGGTCTGAGTAAGATATACGATACTAGATTTTGGTGAAACTACCTGTGTTTTAAGAAGAAAACCTATAGGGCGATTTGTTTTCATTATTCATCATAATTCAAACATAAGGGGTATGTCTACTTGCCGCGAAAGCCAGTGATCTGTGATGTTTACACTTCTATTCTGTTACGGATGACTTTACTCCGACCTTAGGTCTTAACCATAAATTAAACAAATGTTCAGGAATACTAACACTTTGATCAGACAGATTTCTTGAAATAAACAACGGCGCGAAGCATCAAAGACAATGAAAACACATTCGACTAAACGTTCATGCATCGCATGAATGTAAGAACACGTGGTGAGGTTTCAAAACCTGCAAATTCCAGTTATAGCTGATTCAAGTATGCAGTTAGTCCATCTCATTAAGTTAGTATGCGCCTCGAACGTGAAGGACCTTTGTTCACACTTTCCTAAAAGAAACTTTCAACCATACTCTTACCAAATCGAGAATAAAAACTAAGCGTCACCATGCAAATTTTGGTGCCAGAGAAAAAATTATCTAACATTTACCGATATATTCGAAATTCAAGGCCGCCATCCCTGTGTTAACTCTATGGAGAAAAATAAAATTTTCAATTTTCGAAAAAAACAAAGATGGTGAAAATTTTCTTTCTCCGTCTGAATATCTGTCCACAAGGCGCGTTCTACCTTAAATCGAGAAAATCATATCCTCGCCTGAGCATCACTAATCACCTGTTTTCTCGATTCGTCAAATTCTGAAAGAATGAAATGTATGACCACATACGCATCTTCATGTAACTCAACCATACAATCCCCTACTGTCAACACCTACTTCCTTTCCTGTGGATTTGGCATCTTGGTAAACAAGTACGCGAAAACGTCAGACTGAAGGTCTCTTATTGGTATTTCAAACTGTTCTCCCCTTAAACTCCTCTTTCCTGGCTGTCATTCTGCAAACTACGAACGAGCACCATGGTTGATTATCCCTTTCCTTGCCATATGCTTACCGTAAGTCACCATGTCTGGGTTAAAAACCGACACAGAGTGACGTGGTACAGCTGGCACACTGTGCTTACATAATCAGCAACCGAATCGTGCCTCGCTTGCGAATAATTAGAACTCCAAACAGATCAGACAGATGGCTGTGATGTCGCATCTCAATCAAGTTTGATACATACACTGTTGCTAATATTGCTCAAATGCCGCTTAATAAAACCTATTTGGGCTGAAGCTCAGTAAGTCTAACGTTTTGAACGGGCATATTAAAGCCGTAGATTACTTACCGAGAATGGATCATCACAGTGCTATTCATGCAAGTGAGAGATCGACTCTGTCTTGTGGTTAGAACTACAACAGCGCGTCACATACATTTTGACCACCCTCTAAGGTTGTGATAATTCGCTCTGTCTTTTGATCTCGCAAAGGCTAAGAGCGAAATATTTACGACGGCATTCAGATGACAGAATTACCCACAAACGATGAAAAAGAAAGAAAATAATAATGATCTACCGAATAAAAAATATTTCAAAGGTAAAATAGGACACCAGACAGAACGTTTTATTCAAAACAATATTTAGAGTGACAAAAACACGTTATGCCAGTAGTAAACATAAAAATACATGTCAGTAACAAACATAAAAACGGGACAAATGAAGTGATTCATTAAGAAAAAATGGAAGAGAAAATGATTAACTCTATCCATCAACTGGTCAGACTAATTTTCATGTGCTTTACGATAACGTTGCGACTGATCAAACTGGATTTATTAAATTGATTTACAACCAGATTTGATAACTTGTCAATGTTTTATATAAACATTCCAAATCGATCATAAAAAAGGTATAATAAAGTGTGTGTGTGCGACACACCTTCAGATCTTAAACTGCGATAAGTCAAGTTAGCTATCAACCAATGCTGAGCTACATTGAATTTAGCCTTTGACTAACAAGTGGCTCCAGGCTTTCGAGGTTGCACTTGGTCTATCATATTGAGGCGTTTATCTGACTCTTGTTTAAAATTCGTCCTATACCGAAACTGTACAACACTGAGAAGACACCATTCAGATAAGAGCTCTAGTCTCTTCCTTGTAATAATAATAATAAGATATTCCTAACAAATTATGGATCTGTTAGGCAGCATTCACAGACACCTCTGGAGGGGAGGGGGTGTGAGATTCCTAAAAAGTTCTCAGATTTTTTTTCAAATACCCTAACAAACTCACAATGTGTTTAAGTCCCGTTCTGACTTGCTATATTTTTGAAGTCCCCCATTAAAAGGCAAAATGTGGCAGATATTGTGCTTCGTCTAAAAATATCAAATCATAATATATTGGAGTTTATTGTGGGCAAACTATAAAAAGTTTTCCCATAAAAACAAGCTATATCACTACATTTATATGTTTGTGATTATTCAAGTAAATGTACTTTGCTTGAATTGGCAGCTAACAAGTGCATTTGATTTTTTGATTTCATCGATAATGTTGATTCACTATTCATGGTAGTCTATGAGAAAACTATGAACGCGTATTTTCCAACACGAAACTAGCAATATCTGTTCATCTATAGACGTTTGATAACTGATATAAATGTACATGATAAGCATGGGTGTTTACAAGTGCACATGTGTACAAGAAATTCGCTACAAATGTTGATCCACTATACATGGGAGACTATGACAAAACTGCGAATATTTTTTCCCAATATAAAACTCGCAATATTTGTGCCGCTATGGACCCTGAATAATTGACATAATTGTACTTCGTTAAAAGAGATTAGTTACATGCGCATATGTGTACAAGAAATTTGATTTTGGAATTTCACCGAAAATGTTGATGCACTATGCATTGTAGTCTATGAGGAAACCATGAATAAGTTTTTCACACACCTGTGTATTTATAGACGTTTAATAATTGATATTAATGTACTTGATTAGACTAAGGGGTCACAAGTGCATGTGTGTGCAAAACTTTTCATTTTGGAATTTCGCCGAAAATGTTGAGCCACACTATACATTGTAGTCTGTGAGGAACGAATAACACATAGGTTACCGTTATCCTCTCCCAAATTGTTATTCAAAGGTTGTTTGATCTGAAGTTTCCAGTTGTTATTGGACGCTGTTACGCCCCATGATTAGATACTAGGCATTGTGCTGTAATGAAACACAAACACTTATCGATCGGTGACAGATGAGCATTTATGTAGATTGTAGACATGAACAAGGTTTTACCATTGTCCTTGCATTCATTTGAACGCAGTTTAGAAAAAGGCATGTTTTAAATGTAATTTAAGCTGGTTTCTTAAATTACACTCATTTAAATCAGTGTTAAATTTGCCAAGGGTTGAATTAGCATGCAAACCAAGATTCTCAAACTTCACTGAGATATTAACAAAGACCAGTGGCCCTGTAGCACCAGCTCCGCTAATAGTAAATATGTCGTTGATTGAAACAATATATGGAGGGTCATCATTTTCTACATTCGTATTATATAAGTAATTGTTTTTATGAGTTCGTACCGAAGACCATCCTTGCGGTTAGAAGTGCAAAATCTCTTAAAACCTGGTGGTACAATTAACCCCAAAGGATAGATCAAACTATTCGGCGACTACTGTGTGTCTCTTGACTGTGTGACGTCTTCCAGTCTATTCCTTGTCGGTACTTGTCGGGAACTATAGATGTAATATCGTCCCCAAATGTAATGAAATCACCCATAAGTGTAATAAAACATCAAACATAAGTGTAATAACATATTAACCGTAAATGTAATTTCAAAAAGAACGATAAATGTTATAGTAATTAATCACTTACATTTAAGGTTGATTTTTGTTACATTTATGGGTGATATTACATTTATGGGTGCATTTTATTACAATTATGGTTGATGTTACTTTTATGGAGATTATTACATTTGTGAAGGTTACAGGGGCAGTCGGATTTGTCTTTATCTAAACAACAAACTGTGCTTTTTTGAAGCCTCTTCATTTTTGTGTATTTTTGCCTATTATCTTAGGCTCTCCAATGCAGTGTCGCTAATTTTGCTGTTTGTGTCCCAGATTGAGTGACAGATCACATCAATGTGTTCTCCATGTCTGCGGTGATAATAGAGCCTGTGTACCGCACAGTGTAGTAAACAGGGAAACCAAGTTACATAAGAGTAAATCCAATGCAATCATGTTACAGAAGTTGCATTATAGTGTGTATCATTTACTAAGTACATTGACCAATAAATCAACACATCAGGATTCAATTTCTGGTACATTTATAGTTGAGTTTAGTACCTTTTTGGTTACTATGCCTGTTACGTTTATGGTTGTGTGCTGGACTGTTTTATTACATCTGTTGTTGATTTTATAATAATTATGGTTAGTATTACATTTATGGAGACTATTACATTTATGGAGGTTACATGAATATGTATCGCCAGGACAATCACACCAGTGTTGATGTGTGCATGGATGTTATTTCTAAAGGACGGTTTATGATTTTTTTTTCTCCGTGAATTGTTGCTATGGTATTTATGGCAAAGAAGGTATCAAACTAAAGAAAATGACGGTTTACTAAAAAAACGGGCCATAAAAGTTGCAAAATGGAAGTGACTGTCGGCAGCAAAGTAGCCGGCAACATTATCGCTTCCCGTATCGCTAATCTACTTTATATCTGTCGTAGATTGAATGTATGTCGATCTCTGGTGCAATGTATCGAAAGTGAAATACATGTATGACAACTATTCGATAGCATAAATTATATAATCAAATTGATACTGTTCTCTCGTCAGGCGCCATTAATAGAATATTGATGGAATATTCTATTCTCTTCCATTCTGAACCTTACATCTCAGGTTGTTCACGCACACCATTATTTTTGCAGAAGTTTGCGACTGTGGTAATGACATTACATTATCGGCACAATTCTAAAAGTTTTACCACATTTACGATGCCAACGTTGTCAGACAAATTACGTCAATTTGGCATTTTTGACCACCTCAAGTATGATATGCACGGTTCGCTGTACCAGGCCTGCCCATGCAAATATAAGAAAAGGGTAGTTTTTCAACGTACATCGTCAGATTTGATTCAACTTAGGCCAACTTGTTTATTTCTATTTTGTTAAATTATAACAGAATCAGTACGAAACGTATTTAATTCTTGGGTCACGTGACCAAAACTGATATTTTCCCGCTTAAATCCATTATTTATTAAAAAAACAATATTCAAACCGGTGGTTACAAGATTTTGTCGTTGTTTCTGCATATTTAGCAAGAGTACATGTCATTTATCATACATAAAATGTCGCAATTTGGCATTTTGAACCGGTCAATATGGCCATTACACAAACTTGTGTGCTATTTTACATTAACTATCCATTTTAATTTAGATAACTTTGTGTTTTGCGGTTAGAATGTACAATTACTCGCAAGATATATGATTTTGGCGGGAAAACATCGTCAGCTGGTTACATAACTCGGCTCATATCTTATGATATTCTCAAGTTTCGTTTTCCAATATAAAGGAATATACTTTGGCCAAATTTCACACCATTTCAACCAGAACATTCCTTAAAATTGTTTCCTTGCTAATATGACATGCTAATAATCTTACAGCCAAGCCTTAACATATATGAGACATTACAACTCACTATATATTCCGAAGATGATTGCTTGAAAGAACTAACAAACCATGAACATTGCGTAGATGCAACAGTTAAAGTTAGTGCCTAATCGTTCACTTTTGATATCAAAGCTGCAATACACATTATCAGATTCGTATTTCAGATTTTTGTAAACTTACGTCATGCTACGTTTAACAGTATAACAAATAGATTTTTTATTACTTACAAAATCTATAACAATGCCAATTCCTGCCACAATACACTTACTGGACAGATATACAACAAATCGATCAATAACAAGGTCTATAGAAAGGTAACAGAACAAACTCACTGAACACCGCACTGGGCAAGAACAATATAAATAGTGCGACACATGTCGCACCACAACTGTGTATAACTCCGCCTGACTACAGTTTTTATAAACTTACGTCATGCTAAGTTTAACAGTATAACAAATAGATTTTTTATTACTTACAAAATCTATAACAATGCCAAAATGTAGGAGAATTGCAAGTTACACCTTTTTGTGTATAATTTGCTAGATGTGGTACCTGGTGAAAATGATAAGCGCTGAATATGCCCGTACGTTGGTTTATTCATGTTTTAAAACATCCTTCGTATAAGAGTCCTTAACTCTAGAATGGACATAATGATCCATAAAGACAGACCTAGTTTTCCAGCGGCCTAACTTCATAACAATGTCTGGATCACAGTCTGTATCAATAGCCACTGTAGCTCCTGTCGGCCTGAAATCCTTGGCTGTGTAACCCTTCCCCCCAAGGCCCGCTAATGTGATAGCCTCATCCATGACACTGGGCAAGAACAATATAAATAGTGCGACACATGTCGCACCACAACTGTGTATAACTCCGCCTGACTACAGTCAAAATATAACCTTGATTGTGGCATCTATCCATTATTAATTCAGATGATATCAGCGTTAACGGAATATTAGCCAGAACTGCGGTAGTTCTAACATTACCGAGAAAGGAGTAAAAAAGGAAACAGCTGCATGTACTTAAGCTAGCATTCATATATTTTTTCTCTTTCAGAGATTCTCACCACACAAAACGCTTTTTCAATATTGAAATATTGTCACCTCCAATTACTTGTCTGAATTCCATAGCAAGCAATAATCTTGTCGCCTGGCTTCGACAGATGTGTAGTTGAGTATTCGATGTGGTCTTTCAGATGCTATGGGAAATCGCGTTCTCTTTTGATTGCACGTCAATGCTACTCTAGTATGCTTGCATTAATGCGTGCCATTAAGTATGGCTTTCGACAGCACCGTGTGCTAAAATAGCAATGACCGCGGATCAAAAGGATGAAATAGAGGAAGCATTTTAGTGACAATTAGATTACAGCGCTGTGTACTTGACAACCGCGTGAATGTAAAGTGAGCTGAACCTTTGCAGTGTAATCAACATATCTTAACGTGACATAATGAGTCATGACGTAATACGGTTTTCCATATAAGGCATTATGTCTGAAAATAGAAAGAGTGAGACACATACATACATGCGTGCATACATACGTACGTACATACATACATACATACATACAAACATACATACATGCATACATACACACACATACATACATACATACATACATACATACATACATACATACATACATACATACATACATACATACATACATACATACATACATGAGTTTTCTCTCTACTGCGCAGTTGCGCCTATTGCGCATTTCCAGCCATCGTCTGCCCTGAAAAGTTACTGACTACGCGGAAATCGTGCACAAAGCACAGCAAGCATATACTGATATATGAGGGGATGACCCAAGCACATAGTGTAGCGAATTCCGTGTACCAATGATGGAATTTGGGGAAATTCCACCTTTAGCATTGTGTAGGCACACGTAACGCAATGCAACACAATCTTTTGATCGGCGCATGGGGATCGGTGCATATTTGTATGGATTTAAACTCCCAAATTTCGACCGAATCGTGTCCAAGGGAACAAATACGTCAAAGTCCAAGTCGGGTTGACTTGTGGGTGACAAATCAACAGATGATAGATAGCAACCGAGCACATCACAAGCTGCCAAAGATCATGATGTCGATGTTAGTACGGGTGCTGCATGCGACATAGACGACGCAACTCAAAGACAAATAGAGAGACTGTCTCTCTATTTGTCTGTGCGCAACTGAACTGGATGACGATCGTAATGATATCGGGGAAGCGTTTCCTTGGAAGGCAAAGTCAACATCAAAAGTGACTGCCCCCTAAAATGTCAAGTCTGCCCCCCTAATTTTGATGAATGGGGCAGAAAGTACCCCTTTCAATTATTATGCAGAGAGAACACCGTACATACATACATACATACATACATACATACATACATACATACATACATACATACATACATACATACTTGGAGCATGTAAGATATAGATAAACAGGTAGACATACGTACAGCTAGTCATACTGGTGACATACAACTACACAGCATCTCACAAGATAGCGTATTTTGCCTGTCAATGGCAAGTAGATAACTAGACATTGAATTTATCGGACATGATTCAAAATACACACGCACGCTTTTCCGTTTTAGTGAATTTACTAAAACTTGTTCTAGAAAGGGCATCTTCTTTCAATAGGACACGGAAATCAACTTATTCAGAAAATAGTCTCATACAAGGTCAAAATCCTCCTGGTAAATTATATTCTCTTCAAAGTTCAAACTGCAGAATACCAAACACTGTATCAATGTAAATGTGGATCGTGCAGGACTCTTGAATTTATGACAATGTGAAACTGTCTAAGCATTAAATACTACCAAAGAATATTATGATTCCAACCCGCATTATCGGATAGAACCAAATCTTAAATTTTCGTGTTTTGTTTCTTTGTCATCTGTTCAATAAATTCATCACTGATGCGCCACTAGCATGATAAACTGCCATTTTTCATAATAGAATTGAAAGAAATGAATCGATGTGAATCGAGTTTTTAGCTCTCCGTGGTAGTAACCAAGAAGTTGATAGTGTTCTGAAAGTATCAAATTGTATTGTTATGAAATCAAAACAGATCCCAACGATCAGTATCATTCTCGGTCAATAATTTACTGGGATATTATCTTGATCCACTACTCAATGATGGTACCAGGGGGCCCGGATTTGGTAATTTGGCATGCTATCCCCGTCAAGACCCAAAGTCACAAATTCAGTGTAATTCGGTAAAGCAACCATATTATTGTTGTAAGTTAAATCCAGGAATGCTATTACTAGTCATTTGAGAAATAAGACATGTCAACTTTCGAGACCACATCTCCTGACCTACCATAGAACTTCTGAAGTGATCTAATTTACTTTCTGAGAATCCCTGTCTCACTACGTTTTTGTGTTGATAAGGTATGTCACTCAAAAGTCTTCATATGTGTTACAAGCTCTACCTTATCTAAAGAGTCGTAGGCTGGAACTGATGATATATTACTGAACAAGTGGGAAACGTTTATGATTTCAAAATTGAAATCGTCCCTTTTGTCATACAGTTAATAAAAATGTATCGAGGTATGATACTGAGCCCAATACTTTCAGTTTTCTTTAATATGCGTGACATTTTGAAAGACGTACCGGGGATAATCGGATATACTAGGATTGTGAGATCATCGATATATCTACGAATGTCACTTAATATCCTGATTTTTGAAGAGATTATATGAAATCAGGTTCATACGAATACAAGAATAGCGTGCAAGAAGTGGTGTACAGTTTGTGCCCATGGGAATGCCTACACTTTGGCTGAAAAGTAATTATAAACTAACCCAGATACATGGTTATGTTGAAATAAGAAATTTCAACACAAACTAATGACAGCCTGTTTTTCAAATGTACACTAAACTCAAGCAGCAGTATTTTACATTTTGTTCTGCTACTTACTGATAGATACGGATCAGAAGTGAGCCTTAGCTGGGTAGAATATGTTTGTTTTAGAGTTGAAGTGAATGATGAGATCATGATACACAATCTGCGGTGTGATAATAATCGTAAACCTTCATTTTATATTTTGTATAGAAATCACTAAGATTTCAAACACTTTCCATCTTACCGATGAATTTCCTACAGTATTGTTGACATTGTACACGAAATGTGAGGGCATACTAATACATATACGGCATTGAATTACACGCTATGAAAGTGATCCATTTGTGGGACCGAACGTGTCTTTGGCATATCTTGTTTTATATGCCGATGTACATTATAATCATTTCCTGAATGAGGGTAATGAGGTCCAGAAATAAAATTGTTCAGTTTGCTTTCATATCTACATTAAATTTATCTACCTGGTAACAGTTTTTCTCAGTAAGTAGATTATTATTATACTAGTATGTGTTTATTGATTCCTTCATTCAGAGTTCTTCCCTACTACTGTCTTCAAATTAAGCTTTATATGGAGTGTTCCGTGAGTTTCAAGTACTGGCCATATTGCTGGGTTTAGATTTAACCTGTGAAATTTCAGATTGGTACATTTTAAGACAAATCAGTGAGAAAAAACTACTTATACATCATTGGTGATGATAGCAATTAACTGTTGACGATTAATGACGTCACGCTCATTGAAATTCTACAAACAGTGACAAAGTATCAACGAGGAACATTGAAATTCTGTTATAGTATCTCTCTACTCGTTGATAGAAATCTTACATAAGACAGCATGATCAGGCTTGACGTATGAAGACTTCATTATTAGTAGCCCGTTATACAATTCAAATGTATTTTCTCTTTCTCTTATTCAGTTTTTTTAATTAAAAGGACAATACAATGACGGATGGATTGAAACCCCTTCAGTGATTCATTGCGTTTTCAAATTGGATGAATCTTTTAAAGGCGTATTTTTTCTTTCCCTTTTTTACCGTTCGAAAGTGGTGAACAGTGAACACAATGTTCCAACTAATTGTATTTGTGAAAAATCTACATTCAGATATATTTTGAATTTTGTAAAGAGTTGTTCAGATAGACAGCACTGTGTTGTTAAAGTTGAAAGATATAACTTACTTCTAATTCAAACGTACCATCTCCCTTCTCTACATTTGAAATATTTAATACTCCAGGGAGAATCTGTCGGAATTGTATTCTAAAAGTGACATCAAGTTTAGATGACAAGACACGTATGTATTGATTGTGCGATCTATTGAAAATGATAGTTATCCACCGCTGCAATTTGTGAATCAGTAAAAGTGCCACGAGAGACAATCTCCATGATATCCTGCGGCAATATCGTTAGAAAAGATCCTCGACAATCTGAGATGGTTGTTCTATTAATATAAAAATATCCTTCATACAGTAATTTATCTATTTGTGTAATACGCTAAACGTACACAGTCATGCATACATACGTAATAATACATACATAGATATATAGACAGATACAAAGATACATACACATGTACACATACATACATACATACATACATACATACATACATACATACATACATACATACATACATACATACATACATACATTCGTAAGCATGTATACATGCATACATATAAGCTTATGCATTCATACATCCGTCTGTCCATGCATCCATCCAGCCAGCCATCCATGCATCCATCCATATATCCATCCATATATACATAATATATACATACATGACCAAGTAAAGATATTTTGTAATGAAAATGTCATGCAGGGAATCAGATGGGTAACTAATTAGTTATGTAACTAAATTTACATGTGTTTTCTTCAGATATAGTTTGAATGAAAAATTGAGTAAGTACATTTAAATAACGTTTTACATACCGTAAAGCACCCGAATGCATGTTGTTTACTACCCCTTGCAACGTAGTCGATCGAAATTTATCATCTGATATGTATAGTAATAAGAGTTTTCAAGCGTAACACTGCAGAAAACTCATTCACATAAAGCAGTGATATTGATGGTGAGCACACTCGCCCAAAACAATTCGGGAACGGTTGCCAACTTTAATAAGATGTCGGTAAAAACAAAGGTGTACTGCTGTCAGGTATATCGGGCGTAAAGACACAGAAAACCAATGCAATTCTACAACCCTAAGCGCATAGATATTTAATGATGCGTCATAAGTAGCTAACGTGTTTGGTGGCAGTGACTGCTGGATCGCAACATATGTCTGTCTGTTTGTCTGTCTACGCATATATATGTATGTATGTAGTATGTATGTATGTAGGTAGGTAGGCGGGTAGGTAGGTACATGTGGAAGGAAGGTAGGTAGGTTGGTTGGTTCACATGGCTGATAGGTGGATGGTTAAGTAGGTGGCTATGAATGCATCAAAACTCACTATTGTAAAACAAAACAAAGCTTCAAGTGCCGTCTGCTGACAATGAAACATATTTCTTATGACATGTAACTTAGCCCAAGATAAAAACAGTTTTAATCGCGTTGCAACGCACTTAGACTGTGTGTTCCAGTTTGTAAAGAAAATGCAATGAGTTTAATAGCCTCTATCCATTATACGCTTCCCTTCGCAAATGTAAGCTTTCAAACTGCCCCAAGCAATATCCTAAAGGTTAAAACCCAGCACTTGTAAGCTGATAAGCAAATGACACAGGTGCAAAATAAGTCCAATTCGGAAGAATGTCATATTCATGCCACTGATCATTCCCTTTTTTCCAAAGAATGAATTGGAAACCCAACTTCGATCAATTTACTTTTCAATCACTCTCAGGTTTGTGGAGATCTAGTGAATTTTCGACTGATTTGAGGAGAGTCTACGGACACACCGACAATAGATGCCGACCTAATTGAGTGTAAATCTTCATTTGAAGTTGACCACGTACAGACAAGATTCAAATTACAAAAGATAATCATTTTCTCCAACTTGTTATGAATTGTCAACAGCAGATCCACTTTACAATACACCGCTTTTAGAGATTCAGCGATATCTCTAATGATTTAATCTTTGTAACAATCATACTTGTCATGTAACAATCCTACTTGTCATGTAACAATCCTACTTGTCATGTAACAATCATACTTGTCAAGTAACAATCATACTTGTCATGTAACAATCATAATTGTCATGAACAATCATAATTGTCATGTAACAATCATACTTGTCATGTAACAATCATACTTGTCATGTAACAATCATAATTGTCATGTAAAATAATGCTTCCTATATCAACTAAATCTATTGCTGATGACGTATTTTGATCCAAGCACGGACTTCTATCACTCATTCCTGTTTACCCATTGCAATCATCTTGGCCATTAAATTCCTCCAGGAACTGACCCTAAAAGCACTGATAACTGAACATCTAGTAATCATATTTTTTTTCTAAATTTGTCTGATCTGATTTTGTTTACGTATGCCTGACAGAGGTCGAGAAATATCTGCTGGAAGTTACCCTTACTCTCACCCACCAGCCATACATCTTGTAACATGGTGATATCAAAACACTTCCAATTAAGGATTCCATCACATTAAAATTTCCTACTCATGTATGACATATTCTGACAGGTAAGAATGAATGATTACATGGTTCTGTGTTAGTGCTTAGCAGAACGAGGTCATGCTATACACAGTTCCAGACACTAGCTTTACAGAACAAGTGCAGAATGAATCATTCCTCCGTATTGATTTCAGAATCCCAACCCCGGAATCAGACTGAGCAGGGTTTTAAATTAAGACTAAAGGTTAGTTAAAATACAGGGAGGATGTAACAGCGATTGTTGTAGATTTACACGGGGAGTAGGAATTGAATTTTATCTCTGGAAGCGTGTGTGCTTTCCGACAAAGAAACCTGAGAAATTGCCTATTAAGAAAGACAAGTCAAGACAACTTGGTTTTCAAACTGGGGATTACGAGACAAGATTCAAATGCTCTTTCAAACCTTCACAAAGACTGCTAAAGATTGACTTTACACTTTCATTTGAAATTTTCGTTCCATGATTAAAGTGCTATCTGTGATCCTTGCTGAAGAATCCGTGTTTCTCTATAGGTGGAGTTTTGCAATTCAAATTGTAAATCAATTTGTCCACCTGTCACACATATTAAGATCACACCTTCATTTGCATTATGTTCTCGTCGTCCATATGTCGATATGCACCGCAGCATATGTCACCGCGTCAGTCATTGTTGGCACATTAAAATTAAGCCTTTGAGTCTGTCTGTCTGTCTGTCTGTCTGTCTGTTTATCTATATGTCTGCCTGCCTGTATGTAGATCAATATGTAGGTCATTCTGTCGTATGCATGTGGATCCGCTGGTAGGCCGATCGTTATCACATGTACAACCACGTAAGCACGACTTACAAAATATGAACTGTAAGTCAGTATTTTCCGTCGCGCTCTTTTTCATGCTCTCTTTCACAACAGTTTCACTGTCTTTGACAAAGAAGACACAAAATTTCAGAATACAAGGGAATACAATCTATTAATTATTGTTGTACCAAGAATTCAACGGCAATTTCACTATCATTGACACAATGAAATTAATTTTGAGACTGTAGGGTGCATGGTAACTATGTGACAATTTATCAAAATCAGCGCCGAAGGAAATAGGTAGTATTGTCTATATACAAGTTGCGTGTTATAGTCTGCTGTCTTGATATTATATAAAATCTGGACTAACAACTCTAGGAATGAGAGTTGGCTGATGGCATGATTGTACATGTATTTAGTAGTGAATTTTGATCCCAAGTGTCATTAAGTGACTGGCAATTTAGTGATTGCATCGAGAAGGTCAACCTGGAAAATATGAAACCCCGACCTTTTTGCGATCCCCAAATGACTACGTTGGATCCAATACTTTTATTCAAATTGACTTGTCATGGATACAAAGTATGTAGATGGACTGTCAGGTTGAAATGAAATTACTCTCAGACATTCAGTGAATAATCTGTGCACTTCATAAAATAAACTAGTGACCTGTTTTCTACGACGTCAAAGTTACGTTGATCTCAGCGTAAGCATGGCAACAGTGTTGTGATTTAAGTTCACTGGATAATGCCAAGCGTGTGTCCCGAAATCTCAAGTACAGGGTTGCAACGAAATTAGAACGTATTAGAGAACCATTTTCACAGTTTTGTGTTGCTTTTTGTAAACCAAGTTTTATACGAAGAGTCGAACATTTAGAAATAGAATTTCAACATTCAACATATGTTTTGGGTGGTGCTTGGTGTCAGAAATCTTCAAAAATTCCCCTTTGAAATTCGCAATGATAGCTAAAGCTGCATCATCTACATCTAGTGTGGAAAATTTGACCCTCATTGACCTTTGACCTTTATTTTGTATTTGAGAGGTGGCTCGCATCAATGACTTCATATTTAATCCGGTATGCTTTTTTTCACTATCATTTCTTTTCGAAATTATTTACGTATACGGGGCTTCGTTGCTTCAGCATTGTAAACGATAATGGTACATTCATGGTTGTTGTCCCCTCTCAGTTTTCTATGAGATTTATTGGTCTACTTTAAAGTCAGACATACATTATCATTTAGACACCAGCTACGACAAGGAGAGTAATCAGGTTAACGGACCTTTCCATAATATTTGAGGTTTGTGGTTAAAAGGCATTGATTGACAGGTGCAAGTAGACATGTATGTCACGTATTGGTTTTTGATCGTGAAATGTATTCATAATAATAAAGTGGCCTACTCAACCCGCTGTCCATATTGTTATTTCTCTTTTCTTCGTTTTGTGACAATTGCGTTACTATGATAATAATGTAGCTCACATCTCAGCCAGGTTTTACTTGGAAATGAGCAAGAATTGAGGTTGATCAGCGTAAGATATACTCTGAACTATTCTCGTAATGATGCACTACTGTCATTGTTAAACACAGAGTGAACAAGACAGCTGCTACTGTAAACATTAAATACATCATACCAAGTCATAAAACCAGAATACCAGAGTAGCTTTCTTTTGCAGACTTTCGGAACATTTTGGACCGGCATGTGTATTGTATTCGATCAGTTTGAGAAGACAAATAACACACTGAAAATTGATTGTGTGCAATTGTGAATTATTCGATTTTGATGGTAATTTAGTTTGAAAGTCAGATTCAATTATTTTGTACATTGCAATACCGTTGAAGTTTAAATACGTTATGGATATTGACACAGTGAAGCGATGACAGCAAGCTGACTATGGCTTGTTACAATCACACTGCCTGAATGTTCATTTCCCAAACAATAACTGATTCCATGGAAACAAACTTAACACAGCAGATCGGGATTACTTTCATCAATAATACAAAGATACAAACCAGATCAAATCTGACCGGGCTGTCAGTCTGGCTAAGCCTGTATGAATATCAACAGCTCCATTACTGTTATGAGCAACAAATCGTTAAGGGTGAACTACCCCCGTTATGTATTGTAAGACTGCAGATCTTATAGTAGCTGTATAGTCGAACTGCCAGTCAATTAATTAACTTATACGGGATATCGCCACGTTTTAAATGCTAGTACACACCTGATCTACACATCTGCTTTGTAAAATACCATAATACCCACGGAGATTCTGAGTAAATTGATATAGATGGCCACTGAATTCCCAAATCAACTGATTGGGTGAGAGAAAACGATATATTTATACATGCAGCATTCTTTATTACCGTGGCTAGATATCATGACAATCACATTAAACATCCCTGACACTAGACATATCTATTTATCGATGCATGTCTGTGTTGCTTGGGGTATAGTGGACGGTAGTTTGGAATGACAGTAAAAGACGATCGGGATTGGAAAACATAAACATGCCTCAAAAGGAATAAACCATTTTAAACCAGGGTACTGACTTCCCACCAGGCTGAGGTTCCATGTTCAAAGTCATACCAGTATGCACATGAACAATATCTCCCATCAACAATTTACAACTAAGACAAAGCTTTTCATGTGAAACAGAAGAAATATAATATTAAACGGTGACACCAGTCTGTATATAACATGCTAAGGCTGCGTTAACAAAAACCTCGGGGGGGGGGGGTCCAAAAAAGTTCTGAAATTTTTGCACTTACCCCCCTAACAAACTTACAATGCCTTCGAATCCCCCTTCTGACTTGCTATAATTTTTGAAATCCCCGCAAAGGGCTAAGATACAAATTACAGGTGATCGCAATTTTTTACGCAAGCATTTTTGAAGGGTCATGAAATTTCACGTATGCCTGTGGAGGGTCACAATTTTTTGTTCAACTATTAGAGGGGAAAGTGTGGTCGATGTGTGAAAGTGATAGTATTCACGTCGAGGCTATGTTTAAACTTCATCCAAAATATCAAATCGAATTCCCCTCTAAAATTGTAAACAATTTAATTCATCAGGCTATTGTAGTATATGTTTGTATAGTGTTCTTTGATGAGCAGTGTTTCTAAATCAAGAGCTCCAATGTGTACATGCAGCTTGAAGATATGCAAAAGTTAGAAATCGATAGTGTTCACGTCCAGGCTATGTTTAGACTTCATCATATACGGACTCCACAGACTTCGGAGTACTTAGAGTTGAATTAACATTCGAAGAGGTCATCTTGCTTGAGGTGACGATTTTGTTATGTCCGATAGTATCTTCCTGCTACCCGTGTATTGATATCTATTGGCATTTCACTTCCACTAAGTTAAGTTTAGATTCAAGCATTTTGTATCGAAATGCCGGTATGCATGTATTTTTATCATTTTTATCACTTCCTTGTCCAATTTACCTAAGTATGTCAATGTTTCATTTGAATTGTAAGGGAAAAGATTTCATTATATGAAAAAATATCCTACGAAGTACACTTGATGGCGACGACAATACAACAGATTGCGTAAAAAGTGTATTACTCGTTTAGTAGTTGTGTTGGTGGGTATGTCTTCGATGCTTTATGGCCTTCTGAAAAAGGCTGTAAATTTTGGTAAGTTTCAAGCAATTGGTTCTTTGTATCTCCAATATATCTTAGCGTGTCTCTACAACTGATTTGCCGATTACAGCTGCGTTAGGCAGCTTCCTTTCAGAGAGAGGGGAGTCTGTTTAGCGTCTGAGCAAGTTATGTGGAGATGGACTTTCTATCAGCTATGTACCCTTACAACTTCGTCAATACAATCACCGAACTCATCAAGAAGGCTAATTCCATGTGGGGATTATAAACCCATTTCTTGTGTGTAATTGCGTTTTCTTATTTTTCAGCAATTGACATGTTAATCAGTATAGCTGTCGCTGCAAACACGGAGTAAAAATTTCCGTACATAAGTTAAACGATTCTATTTTAGCATTGCTCTTGCAGTCGGGGTCTAGACCAGACCCAGTGGAATATGACCGCAATTTACCGATAAAGTGAGATTGTTTTATGCCGTGTCCTCATCTTCTACATCTGCTTATCTACCTCAACATTACCGAAAAGATCTGGAAACCAGAGGCTATTGAGTTAGCGATGTAATCATCTAGAATTCCTTTAGAAGCGGCCGATGAAACCTAGCCTACACATGTGTGTTCGATTTCTTGGTTGTCGTGTTTTGAAAGGTTAACCTTCTTTCCTTCAAAACAATCTACACCGAAACAAGAAACGCCACGAGTCAAACATTCTTATTAAAATATTGATGATTTATGAGATTGCCTTACACGACTAAATGGCGTACAATACCCTGAAGCTGAAACAAAAGTATTGAAATTATCTGAAAGGATTATTGTGCGCCCAAAATCCAGCCAACGAAGGGATGGAAATTCATCACTTGTATACATCGTATTTGACTTGACCATGATTACAGAAACTCACCGGGTACATTTGGACGAAAATTCCAGAAATACACACGGCACTATATTTTGACTACCACATTCACATAGTACTGTTATTATCGCTTTGTGATATCCGTAAACAGATCTAAATGTCCCTAATGGTTCTTGATTTCTCGATCTTGAGTCAACCCTTATTGTGAATTCCACGGGGAAAACAGTTTCTGGGAATCAAATAATTGAAGGCATTAGATAATTGTGCACATCAAGAGCAATTTGCTGAAATCAGGGAGGGGTGATTTTAGTAACTCGCTCAATTGAAAAGACGTACCGCTAATTATCATAGCGTGTCGTGACACTGAACTAGTTGATTTTTTTACTTTTAAATTTCCGTAGTCGTGAATTTGTTTTGAAGAACATGAACATCCCTTCTGCCTCATAACATGGCGAACACTTGTAACTATGTAAGTAGGAGATTCTAAAAATAAACTAGATCACACTGACGCTGACAGGAAATGACAAGTCACTCGCATCTGTCTCTCTCTCTCTCTCTAGCTATTGTGTAAGGTAAGTTTTACCCTGCACAAAGCATTATTTGCAGTAAGTTTCATTCACTTTTTTGATAAAACATTTAAACATTTTTATTATATCACACGATTTCACAAATTTCCCGTTTTTCTGCTTTCACATACAACAATTTTCTATAAGCGTCATCTTTGGTACACCTTACAAAAACAGACACATGAATATGAGAACATGTCGACATCCAATCTTTGGATTAATTGGTTGGATGGTACAAGTACATAGCAAATGGGCCTCAAGCTCATGATTGAATATTTTTAACTTCATCGATACTGACACGATGTAAGATTTTGCCAGAAAACACATCGACTTTAAAGCACATTTTGCTTCACTCAGCGGCTTGATGAGAGAACACTCAACAGCACACATTAAAGTGGCATATCATATGCCTCAGATACGTTTCAACTGTTCAACGTCTGCTAGCTAACCTTCGATTTACTTGGAATTTAAAATAAGTATTCGGGTGAAAGTCTTTGCTTTGGGAACTGTACGATAACATTTGAGACTCCTTCAGCTCTTCATTTAGTCTATAGGAGCTCAAAGGCCCAGTTGCCATGCAACGTGAACAATAATCACCATTTTCAATGCTTTTTCCGAAATTACTGCCGAGACTACTCTGCTTAGCATTGACCACCATATCGGAATCAAAAATTTCAAACTTAAAAACTAAAACCAATATTAATATTCATGTTGATTCTTTCTTGATGTTTCAAGTGTCACATATCAACGTTTTACGCTTTCATGATTTAATCCTTTGTAACATTGTTTGATTATGAAAGTTTAAAAACTTTCAAAAGAAAATGTGTACTTATATGTTGTCATATCGGAAATCAAAATGTGTTTTGTTGCGTTTAACATATCATATCTGACAATAAGATGTGTTTTGTTGTGTTTAACTTATCATATCTGACAACGAGATCGATGGTTATTTGCAAGCAAAATGATTATTCGTGCCGAAGCATTCAGCTCAGTGTGATATGATTATTTGTGCCGTAACATTCAGCTCACTGTGTTATACCACCTGACCTACCGTAGCATGCATTCTTATTAAGATGATTTTTTATTTTGAAAAGTGCATGCACTAGTCACAGTTGGGAGATTTGTTGAGAGAGCACTGACTTGACAGCAACCCTTGATACATCAAACAAGGTAAAGTCCACTAATTACGGTAGAGGAGGTGATGACATTGTGGCAGGGGAGGTCATAATTTACAAGCCGAGAGCAAAGAAGAATCGCATTTTATGAACCTGTCTAGCAGTGTAATATTTCATATTTGCCAATTTTATGACCAATCTGAACTTATCTTCTCGCTAGTTGCGGTACGCTGAAATGTGTTGGGGATAATTTTCTTCCATTAGGAGGTAATTGAAGGGTAACTACACTTTCGGGAATCTGTTTGAGTTGAAAATGTGATTGGAGCATGTTGTCTTGAAATCCAAGAAATGAAGGGAGAGAAGTGTATGCATTCATTATACATGTAAATTGTCTGTCTGTCTGTCTGTCTGTCTGTCTGTCTGTCTGTCTGTCTGTCTGTATGTATGTATGTATGTATGTATGTATGTATGTAGGTATGTAGGTATGTAGGTAGGTAGGTAGGTAGGTAGGTAGGTAGGTAGGTAGGTAGGTAGGTAGGTAGGTATGTAAGTTTACGTGTTTGTATGTATGTATGTATGTATGCATGTATGGATTGATGGATGGATAGATGGATAGATGGATGGATGGCTGGATAGTATTTATAAATGTCACAGCATGAGGAAAAAAGCCATTCAATGCGGCAGGCTCAACGATCCATAAGTGCGTTTCCCATGCAAGAGATATTTTTTTAATTTTCGTTTCAATCGCTAGCTATGTCCTACATACCTTGCATTATTTGAAAGCATTGAATAAATTATCAAGCAGCCTCATAAAATTCGATATTACCAAGCTGAAAGTGAAAGCAGTAAAATGATCTTGTGCCGAATTGTTACGAGCCCCTGTATTATATTGAAGAAAACGGCTGTTCTTTTCCACTAAAATCTAAAATTGACGCTGAATGAACACGAGTACGGACGTTAATGACAGATAATCGAAAAGAAGGCAAAATTATTTGAAAATGGTTCTGCAAATATTTGCATCCATACGATATCAAACTTTCCCTAATCACCCATTTGTTTACCATGGATAATCAATTCGAGTATTTCCAATGACTCACTCCACGTGTCTTGTCTATTTCGTGTCTAAGTAGACTCAGACGAGATATATCAACCTGAGACAGGTG